>JAXQGT010000533.1:0-10812 GCA_037040375.1 Basipetospora sp. M8501
GCACGCTGAACCCCATCCAGTCCGTCATGGCGACGTACAGCCCCGCGCCGACCAGACCCGCAGCGCCCGTCCCGCTGCCCCAGCCTGCTAGGCTCAGCGCCCCGTAGTAGTGCGTCAGGCCCAGGAAGCTCAGCTCGCCGCCGCCGCTGCTTAGGCTCGCCATAATCACGCCGACCATTTTGACGCCGACGGACTGTTGGGCCGGGGTGAGGGCGACGAGGAGCATACCTCCGGCGGAGAGGGTGACGAAGACCAGCACGCGCAGCCAGTAGGGGACCCGGTGGATAAAGTATGGAGCGATGAGCTTCGTGAGGAAGGAGGGCATGACGTCGGCAAGGAGGACGACGCCCTTGGGGACGTTTCCGACGAGGTCCTGGGCGGCGGAGAGGATGATGACGTAGAGGACATTGTTGATGAGGCCTGCGAACGCACTGCCGGTTAGCAACCCACGTACAGCACCCACTCAGAGCGATGACGGTAGCGATAAGCAGACAACCCACCGAACAACCAGAAGGCGAGGATAGTAGCGGCTTCGGGGTGGGCAAGAACCGCCTTAAGCCGAGCCCTGTAGACGGCCCACGACGACGACGGCGTCCCTGGCATGGGCAGAAGCCCGGACGAAGAGGGGGACGCGGTCATCTCTGGTGTGTGCGGAGAAGAATGCAAATTCGGACGTCTGAAGACATCAGGGCTATGTGTTCCGAAGCAGAGTCTTGCTGGCCTGCTGGTTCAACAAGAACTGCAAGGAGGCGGCATGTGAGTGATCTGGCGTCGGATGTATCATCGATCTGTGCAGCTGACAAAAGGCATTGTGGTCGACGCTTCTGCTGACTAAGATTAAAGATGCACCAGTTTCGGATCTTTTAGAGTGTGTGGTGCATCCACATTGTCCACGCCTAGGCCGGGCTGGACCTGAGCGTCGGGTATCACCGACCAACTCGCCTTCGATTGTCAGCGCAATACTGGTTCAGCTTTCAGGCGTGTCTGCATCTATATTTACAGTAATACAGCTTATTTCTAGTCGGATGCTCACGCTCTTTCCGAGATTCCTGTCTCTTGAGCTCGTGCCTTGGAATTGTCGATGAACATACCGCTGGCTGGCGCCGCCTCATAGCTTACCCAACATGCACCTTTTTGTTATAATTGCTGGAATTGCTGCGATAGTGCTTAAATAGGGAGAGGATGGATGGCGGAATGAACGCCGTGTCTGCGATTCATGTGAGAGAATCACCAGCATACCAATAGGCCCTTCGTGAGAACATTAAGAGAGTTTATAGTTCCTAACTTCGACCACCCTTGAGTTCCTAATTCACTGAAAAATGCACTGCTCTAACATCAACTAGGTGTTCATCAGACTTTGAATAAACCCATCTCACCCACGAGGCTTGGGGTCGCCGTGGCCACCTGTGATGCCCTGCTGAAATGCTCAGCGCCGCACCACACACGCGCAAAGTTCTGGCTTCACCCCCAAGGAGCGAGCTGCCAGATGCCAACCAACGGAAATGCTCTTCCGACTCTCTCTCTCCCGGAAGCCCCTCTTATGAGACTTTCCGCCTGGAGAGGGACTGCGCAAATCGGACTGAAACGCTAATCTATTTCTCATGCTTTTCTCTGCGAAGTCGTCTACATCACTCGTATTTCACACTTTCAGAGACTTGCCGTGGCACCTTTCGAAGTAACACCCAGCCCATCGATTCCGCTTCGTCACGATACTCTAATAAAAGCACTATTCCAGCGCCACGGCCGCTCATCTGCTACTAATTGCGGATTCGTCTTGGCTGCGAATCCTACCTTAAGCGCCAACGCTACTTTTCTAGCGCCAACTGCGTCAAAGCACTCCCACTCCTTCATCATCAGCCACTAGCTCACAGGCAAGTGAGAGCACATCTTAAGTCGTGGCTCGTCTTGCTAATATAACTGGGAGACAACTGTCATTTCCAGCGCTTACAGATCTCCTAACAAGCGCATAGAGTAACTCTAGGTGACTATAGTATTGCAAAGTATCCTGATTCTCCAAGCGCATAGAAGGTGAGACCATCTGGCCGACTTTCCGTAATTTGGGCTCGACTAGGCACCTACCGATCTTCCTATATTCCAATTTCGAAGCCGGCGCGGAAAGCATTTCCCGGGGAGAAATTATACGCTAAGTCTCTGGGATGTGGTACACCTGGAGTAGCGAGAAGCTAGGCCGTGGACTAAACAGTACTAACCATACGCGGAATTAGAGAGTCCCGGAGCAGTTAACTTACGAGGTGAGACTGCACACAATTCGTGCTCGAGCGCACTACTCCTTTGATAGCCGTGAAGTTATTCCTACGATCAATTGCGACGTGGATTCGGCGAAATTGGGGTATTCATACGGGACGGGAACAGGAGCGCAGAGGACATAATAGCCCACTGGAAGCTGTTCGGCATGTAGACGAAGGGCTCAACTGCAGCGAAGGGGTACCAGTCTGTCTCGTTTCCTTAAGGACCGCGCGGGATGTCTTCAGCTGTTTCCTGGTCTTGTAGAACGTGCCGAAGAAGGTGAAACTTGTCGATTTGATTAACCTTTGTTGCCTAGTGTGGCTTCTTTGCGGTCCTGTCTGGACTGTTCCTAGCTCTTGAACTTTCTAGCTCTTAACAAAATCGAAGCTCCCACTTGCGGCGGTCGGGCATCAATGTATACCCCGCTCGCGCGCGGCACCCTGCGAAACTCGTCATTCGGCCCACTTGACCTGCCGCAGCGCGGCAACGGCGAATTATATCCCATTGCCAGGGCGCGTACGGCCGCCAATCGAACCTCGCCTTAGACTCGAGGAGGGGGTTACCGTTTATGATTTCGTGTAGATAAAGAGGCTTTATTCCTGCCGTTAGCTCCTTTGAATCTCAACATTCGTACACTGCAAGACATGGCCTTGCATTCACAAGCAATGGATCCTCTGAGCGTCACTGCTTCGGTTCTAACCGTCGTCGTAGCCGCCATCCAGTCGACAAGATCCCTCACTGAGACTGTCAAGCGATTCAAAGATCGCGACAAGATCTTGCGCAGGCTACAAGCTGAACTCGAGGACTTCGTCAACATTCTAAATACACTAAAGGAAGCCTGTGAGTCAGAGGCATCGATACTGGCGCTTCTGCAAGGCCCTATCAATCGATGCAGTCAATTATGCCACGAATTCGAAAACACTATGAAGGAGTTTGTTAGAAAATCAAAGCCGGGATTTCGAGATTGGACAAAGCTTGAATTCAAAAGAGGCGATATCAACGAATTTATGGATACTCTGACAGGATATAAAGCAACAATCTCGATCGGACTGGGTACTATCACCATGTTAGTTCTATATCTCGCAAATATGGAATTGGCAAGGATGAAATTTGACTAAACTTTACTTCTAGGCATACAACCAAGCTTTCCCACCAAGTCCTTGAGGAGTATAACGAGATGATCAAAGACACCGCATACAACCTCAAAATCCAACTGCAACGTATTGACGAGAAGGTGAAGCTGTGTACCTCGGGAACCACATATATCTCCGACGCAGGCATAGACCTAAAGGACGAGCGAGCGGTGACCAACCAATGTCTTCGCATCTGTGAAGATGCGATGTCTTACATCGAATCTTTGACAGATCGAGAACCACTTTTGCAACACGAGACGGGTCCAAGTCATTCTACGGATGGTCAGAGTCACTTTGAGGCACAGCGTCTGACACGCAAAGCCCTGGAGGAGAACCGAGACGACTTTGCTGAGCTAATTGGCCGTCTCAAGGGACGCCTCGAGTCGCTGGCACTGGATGGGAGCAATGGAGCCGACATTGAGAGAGCGCGTTTGCAGGAAGACATAGAAAATTACAAAAAGTGCTTGGAGGTATGCAAAATGGCTTCTAGCGAGGTTTCTCATCGAAAGATACACATCATCGGAGAGGCAATTGCCGATGGAGACAGCGATCAAGTCGTGGTTACAACGTTAGCCGACCTCTTCGATGTCAAAAAGGCGCAGTCTAAAGGGAGGTCCGCACAGCTGATCGGATCGATGACGGATGAAACACTTCGGCAGCTGTCCGAAGACCGATATGGCAGTCGTTTTGGCGTGTTTGTCAATGCTGAGTCGGACACCATTTTGTCGCATTCGACTTTCGAGACTGAGAGGGCCAATGGTTTCCTTCCACATCGAGCGGGTAGCAGTGGGCCCTTGAGAGAAACGGCGATGAATAGCAAACCCAATCCCAATGAGACGAGGAGACGGACAGTGGAAGGCAAGAAAGGAGAGGGATACCGATGAATGAATGGCTGGGAAGCCTCCTCGAACAAGCTTGTTACAGTGTTCGTGGTGTTCGTGGGAATATGAACGCTGGGAGACAATAAACGACATTGGCCGGACCTTCGCTATTCTTACATGTACTCATAATGGGGACATGTCAGCGGTTTCCCGAGGTATGATGGGTAGCTCGTCACTTCGGCTTCCCCTAATGATGGGAAACACGGGGGTGTGCGGTTAGTCTTATCTTGACGAACCCATCAACAGTCACGGAACCCACCAATGTCAGCTGGAAACATCAGTGAGCAAAACCATATTAGCACTTGATGCTTTGACGGCCAGCCTTTGTGGGCTAGCACTTGCAGCGGAATTTATTTTTGTGCTCTTCCTTATTCCAAATTTAGCGGTACAAAGAACCACCCATTGTGGTGAGTATCCTAAACCACGTGCAACCAGCCCTAGCTCGATGTCAGTCATCGGGTGACAATCTACGTGATCCTGTAAGATATTTTACCGGCTCTCATGAGTTTATGGAGTAACATATCATGGCCCCGGCCATAGTGTCGCTACATATCTGGAGCATTGCCTTGGGTAGTTCCTCATTGATCAAGGTTGGCCAGTGCCCGAGGCACTCCACCTCACTATCAGCAAACGGCAGCATATCCTCAACTCTCCCAGGCAACACGTTTATCTCGCCAGCTGGGCCTCTCTCGGAAGCGAAGATAACCTAGTGGTACATGCGCAACAATATTTCGCACCGCGGAAGGGATAACTTTAGCACGAAATCTCTGAGCATGACATACGCAATGCCTCTCCGTCCGATTTGAAGAATGCTCGTGCCCAACACCCTCGCATCTTGGTAAATGGATAGGCGACGTTCGCGTGCTGCTGAGACAAGGCGGTGCCGTCGACATGGCCGATCGCTGGGAGGGACAGCACAGACGGCGCTGCATGTGGTGGCGAAGAACGGCCAGGTGCGCGTCGTCGTCGTGACGCTCCTGGAGTTAGGGGCCGACGCGAGTCCAGGAACGGCGACGGACGGACCCCACTGTTTGTGCCGCGCAGGAACGCCACAACGGGGCGGCACGGCTTTTTAATCGACCCTGGCGCGGTGCGAGAGGCAAGCGTCGGCCGTTGTGAATCGCGAATCCACTGGGTCAAGGCGACGACCGCCTACCGCCGACCACACCCGTCCCAAGGCTGCATATCCTTGGAACAGGGACTTAGCTGCTCTGACGACGCAGGCACTCGGGACAGTCGGCCGTGCAGGTGTGCTTAAATTCACGGCGGAATATAAGATAACGTCTGAAGTGACTTAACTGCGGTGACTCAGGGTGCGACGAGTTTACGAGCCTGTCGTTTCCGCGAGGCTGGAGTCATTGCTTCCACAGGAGGTACTCTCTCATGCGAATGCACATGGTGCACGATGCTGTGCGGGCAGAGCACTCCGTAGCCTTGCGGTTATAGGATGAGTGGGGCAGAGAGAACGATGCGTATGTCGTGAGATTTGGTCTGGAGTCGGGTAGTGAGCCGTTGGCTGTGATAATGCACGTTCGCCTGTCGTATCGGAGTCTGTATTCGGCGCGCTCCAGATGACGATACGTATGAGAGTCGGTTTCTCCCGTATATTTCGGCCGTGTTACTCGATCCTATGCCTGTTTGAAGTTACTACTTCACCGATGTGAGTATTCCTCAATTCAGCCATTTCAGCCTGCTGAGGAGAGTGTGGTGTGCTTGCACAACTGTTCTAGATTAAGGAAGAGAATGGGGATTTGACGACTGTGGTCGTGCACATCTCTGGTCAATACTTGAACATGAAGCTTGGGCAACCAAAGCACAGTGTTTTACTTTGACACAACCAAGTCACAAGTCCACCTGGGTACCGCCTGACCGGCCACATGGCAGCTCATGCTACTGAAATAAACAATTGACGTCACTCCGTCCGCCATCAAAATAAAGTGCTGATGTCATCCACCCTCGAAATGTCCCCATCAGCAAGCAGATCTCCTACAGATCTTGTACAGTGTGCGCAGCTTCGTTATGGCGTGCAGCCAAGTACCTGCAGGTATCCCACTTCGCGTCCCTCCACTCCTTCCCTGCCTCACCGCCTCCACAGGGGAAAGTGCGCGCCAGAGTGTGATCTGTCAGCTCCCCCACTGGTCCAGCAAGTCCGGGGTGCACCTGCCCTTCTACGAGTAACGATCGCCGGGTCACACTTGGAGGGCCGCAAGCAACCTCCCAACCAACCAGTCGCGCCTTCCTTCCAGGCTCCTGCTGCCTGCTGACCCCTGGAGATGTCGTCACACACAAACGCAGCAGTTGGCCACCAAGCTGGTCGTGGGCAAACTCGGGCGCATATGTATGCTTTGATCCCAAACCTGCTGTGGTTCGTTACCTACGAACCGTGGAACGCGAATCCTGTGCGTCGTACGTCGCCGATCTAGCCACTGCCACTGCGCAAGACTTGCTCACAAGTGGTTAGAGGCATGCATATGGGGCGAGCGGGGGAAAAGCTCCCTGTCTCTCGGCGGTCCTTGTTCTATTTAATATTCCCCTCCCTCGTGCCCGCCTCGCAACACCCCCAGGAAGTGGAATATCCATCTCTCGTGTGCTTTCCTCAAGCCTGCTGAACTACCCCGTGACAAGGTCGCTCCCAAGAGTGCCACCACGCTGAACCACCAACCATTCTACCTTGCACTTCCTTGCCCTCTCCGACCCTCCATCAGGCTCTCCCCTGCGTCTCGCGCGTGACGCCTCCTCTTGACTCAGGCGCCCCGGCTGCCTATTGACTCAACCCTTTCCCGTATTATTGTTCGGAAGGACTTCTAAAACAGCACCACTTCGTAGTTGTTTTACGGCGCCTTCGGCCGCCTAACTCGAGAATATATCAAGATGGTGTCCTCCAGCAAAGCCGAGTCCTGGGCGGCCAAGCTCGCCGCCGACGAACTGCAGCTCAAGACCAGAAAGGAGCGCCGCTTCCAAGAGACCGAGGCCGCTCTCCCAACTACAATGAAACGGAAATCTATACCCTCACAGTTCATCAACGCCGTCGAGCTGCTGTCCTATCTTGGCAGCAAGAACCCGCTCCCGCGCCCGGTCGTGCCCGGCGACGAGGTCTGGGTGCTCGACAATGTCGCCTTCAAGTCTTCCCGTCTCGGTGGGTGGCAGGCTGAATTCGTGACTGCGGTGAGTCTTTTAACGACAGAACACAGGCCCACACTCCCAAAGGCCGGTTTTCTTTATAGAGCCCTTTGACTGACAGAAGTTTCCATCTTGAAAGGTTTACGAGAAGGAGCCTAAGTGCCATCTCATGGATGCCGTTGGCATCATTGCCCGCATAATCGGCTTGGCCGACGAAGCGCACGAGCGGCGGACAATTGAGGAGCGCTTGCTACCCTTTGTGTGGGATTTGAGACCCGGAAGGCGGGTCGCAGCAGTCCACCAGTCGAAGAGACTCACTCTGGGCCCGACAGGTTCAGATGGGGTGTCGAGCGATATCATCAAGCTGCCCGCGAGCAAGCCTGGAACTGTAGTGAAAACCGAAGCTGCTGTCCCTCAGGGGGTCACAGGCATACTCGAGTCTGCTACATACTTTGCCGAGCCAGAAGGCTGGGCCATCGTATCAGGTTCGTTCTATACCTTCTGCTGCCGCTGCTACTGTTCCAAGTCCCGTCACAAATTGCTGACATGCCCGTCTCCAGATATCGACGACACTATCAAGATCACCCAGACGGGCGACCCTATTGCCATCCTCCGCGAGACCTTCGTAAACGAGCCGAAGCCGGTCCCCGGCATGCCCGAACTCTACGAGTCGATCCGCGCCGCCCTGCCCCGCGACACACCCTGGTTCTACCTCTCCGCCTCGCCGTACAACCTGTACCCTTTCCTCCGCGAATTCCGCCACCAGTACTACCCGCCCGGCATGCTCATCCTGCGCGAGATCAGCTACCGGACCATCGCCGGCCTGCTCACTGCCCTCACGCAGAACACGGAAGGTTACAAGACGGACCGCCTGCGCAAGATCTACAGCTGGTTCCCCCGGCGCAAGTTCATCCTCATTGGGGACTCCACGCAGGCGGACCCGGAGAGCTACGGCGAGCTGTACCGCCAGTATCCCGGCTGGGTCAAGGGTATCCTGATCCGCAAGGCCACGGGGGACGGCGAGGTGGGTATCCAGGACAAGAATGATCCGAAGCGGTTCGAGATCGCGTTCAAGGGGATCCCCGAGGATGTTTGGCATGTGTTTGAGGAGCCCGACGAGTGTTACCGTGTTTTAAATGAGATATTAAACCGGGGCAAGCGCTGATGACAGGGACGAAGAAGGCCTTGCTTTGTGGGTACCGTTGGTGGTAATGTGAAGGGGGTTCATGAATTTGTCGGAGGGATATAGCGGGTAGGTTTACTTACTTTACGTCGTCGCGATGGGTGAGAGGTGAGAAATTGTAAGATAGGAGGTCACTTTTAGCTTGTCTTAGACCTTTCCGGAAGCGAATTTGATTTATTCCAACCGAGTCGTCGTTGTACCTTTTCGTTGTAATAGTAGCCATTTTTCTATCTCGGCGCCTTCGTCATTTGACAAAAGTGCGGATGATGACGACTTGTCAAGGCTGCGAAAGCACAGTCTCTGCTGCAGCTCTCAGGCGTAGGTGGGAAGAGTTCTCGCCTCACCGATGAGTCGGGAAGAAACTGACAATAAATTTCTATATATTTGATTTTTCGTGCCTAGAGCGTTCATAGAGTGCGAGAGATGATACCGCTGTGGTTCATTCTAGAAGACGGGTGTAGCCAGTATCCGAAAACGCCATACCATTCCCAAGTCCGTCCCCGATATCAGTGACTCATTTAAATCTAGCGTAAGTGTATACTGCCCTTCACCGAACAGGGCTACGAGATGGCCAGAACCTATGCGTCTTATACGTCCAGCATGCTCCGTATCCTCTGCGCTTCGGAGTTCGGCGACACAGACGTCTCCGATCCTCCAGTCATCGTCGTCGTCGTCCTCGTCGCCGCGGCAGGTCGTAGAGTAGATTCATCGTACGTCGGAGGCGGCCCATCCATCATCAACTCCTCCTCCCTCACCCGCCCCACACCAGCGTTCTCGCTCGGGAACAGCAGCCCAGCGGCATGCTGCATCGTGCGCTCCGTCCTCCTCCTATCCGACTTGCCACCATACGGCGAGAACTTCGGCCTTCGGGCGTCGAACTGCGGCGGCGACGGCGGCGACGACGACGATGAGCCGCTCGCCACGCCCGTCGACGTCAGTTCTACCGCTTCGAATCCACCGGTACCGTTCTCCTCGTCGCCGCCCCCGCCGATGAGCGCCGTCGATCCGGAGCCCTTGCGCTTCTTATCGTCGCGATCGCCGTTCACCTCACGGACATTCCTCGCGATTATGTCCCGCATGTTCGTCGGCTCGCCGCCGCGACCGTGGATGCGGCGCCACCACGAGGGCTTCGGCGTCCACCCGAGCTCGCGGTTAATCTCCTCGCCACGATCCCTGCGCAGGCGGAGCAGCTGCACGTCCTCGTTGGGCGTGACGTACGCGTAGGCGCACTGCACGGCGATGATAAGCAGGGCGGGGAGGTATCCGCCGACGTAGATGGCGGCGACGTTGCCGTCGACGCGCAGCGGGGAGTAGTCGAACGTGAAGGCGCAGAGGATCTGGTACGCGATGGCCGCGAGGGCGAGCGGCAGGAGGAGCATGAAGCGCCGCGGCACGGCGCGCGCAAAGTCGACGGCGCGGCCGACTAGCCCGCGGCGGTTCCGCGGGCAGTAGTGCGCGATCGAGTGGCAGAGGGAGAAGACGGTCGTCAGCCAGGCGGTCAGGAGGAAGAAGCCGGCGATCTTGAAGCGGATACTCGTGGCGGAGGGCCGTGCGCGGACGTCCATCTGCTCCGGGGAGCGCTGGAGTTGGAACTCGCCCCAGTTGCGGGGGAAGATCATGAAGAAGGTCTGCGGGGCAGGTGACGTGTTAGTCGTGTCTCAGACTAGGAATTTTCTCTATACACACCCCGCCATACACACACACACACACACACGAAGAGAGAGGGAGAAATGTGAGCCGAATGGGCAGCGGGGCGTCTCTTACCAACCAGAACCACAGGTAAAACACGAGGGGCAGGTAGAATTCCACCCTGGCCCTACGGTCATCCTCCTTGAGGGCAAAGGCGTCGCCGTCCACGATCTGCCTCTCCATCCAGCTGCCCCAGTGTCTGACCGCCTCCCACACGAGCGCCACGGTCCCCATCTGCATCAGGAACCAGAAGAAGCACGTCAGGATGATGGGGATCTCCATTACGTAGTAGCGGTCGACGTCGATGTTGGTGAAAAGACTGATGATGGCAAAAGTGCACACGATGGACGCCCAGTACCACTGCCACCGCCGGCTGATGGGGAAGAAGCGCTTCGTCCGCGGTAGAAACAGGCGCCCGTGCTTCCGCAGGCTGACGATGACGCCCACGAGGGCGATGCCGAAGAGGGCGGCGAAGCCGACGCCGGTGCCCGCGCGGGCGCCGATGGGGTCGATGGCGCGCCAGCACCAGGTGACGTTCTGGAAGGTGCCATTCGGGAAA
>JAXQGT010000534.1:0-11062 GCA_037040375.1 Basipetospora sp. M8501
ATTCTTCACACAGCTTAGCGTATACTGATACCTGCCTTACGCTTCACGGGAAGGGTTGAGAGCTCTAGGGCCAGTGCATTGTGGTTATCAGAGACACGCGTTACGCTTCTCAAGACGAGCAAGTAGATGATGAAGAAACGTAACGACCATCACAGTCTGTATTGATATGGTGTTTCCCCTTCGAGGCACTATCCCAACGCCGACGAAATGCTAGCATGACAGAAAACGAAGGAAACATCAAAGATGCAGCCCATTATCCGCGCCGTCCCCGTCACTGTCCTCGAGAGCCCTCATCCGCTCCGCCACCAGCCTCGCCAACTCCTCATCATCCAACCTCCCACCTGTAGCACCGCCCTCGGCATTCCCTTCCCTCAGCTCGCCAAGCCGTATTGTGCCGACCTGGAACGTCCCGTCGCTCCACGCCGGATGCTGCTGCCCCTCACCTGCGCTCGCATTCCCACCGCCAGCAGCCGGCCCGTCGCCGTTCGCAGTCGCAGTCGCAGTCTCAGTCTCAGTCGCATCCGCATCCGTAGCGTCGCCCTTGTCCTCCAGCGGCTCGACGGGCATCTCCTCAAACTCCTCCCACCGGCCCCCGCGCGCCTCGACCTCGTCGCGCAGCATGGCGATGCGCTCGGCCATGCGGCCCAGCACGACCTCGTTCTCGCGGATGGCCTCGGCGCATACCTCGTCCGGCGGGTCGGCCTCGGCGAAGGGCTTGAGCTGGGCGTTGGAGTAGACGAGGTGGGACACCGAGTTGCGGATCTCGAGGATCTTGAGGCGCAGGGCGGAGAGGGGGAGGTCCTGGAGGGCGGCGGCGAAGCGGGCCGGGGTGATGGGCTCGGGCTCGGCGGACATTTTGCAGCGAGGGGCGTTTCTGAGACGTGTGCGTGGCGATCTGTAGGGCCGTCGGAGAAAAAGAAAGATAAGACCGGGGAGTATTGCCAGCAGGTGTAGATAATTTCGTGGCTGGGCTAAAGCTGGTGGCTAGGTTGGGGTGATTATGTCTGGTCGTTTGATCTGATGTGTTCAATGTTCTAGGTCAAGTTCGTCGTTACTCGTCAACTCATCAGTCGTTACGTCGCGCGCTTTTTGAAGTGTTGACGAGGGGTAAAGAACTTGAAGTAAAGGCCTCGAGATAGGATTGTCGTGGTACGAGTAGAGCAGGAGTAAAGAGTACGTCTTGCCGTGCTGCCTGGTTGCGAAGCAATTGATTGAGATGGAGAAGGAGCATTCGAGGTCGTTCGTTGGTGGTGGGGCAAGCTATATCTAAACACACGCCACCCGTGTCTCTAGGGTTGATAGTACTTCGCGTCCCTGCGAACGGCTTCGAATTTTCCTCTCGTGATTCTCGAAAACGCGACAGAACTGAACTTTGAGTCCTCGTCCCGCAACGACAAGTCCTCTCAACCTAAAGCAAATCAATCGCATACTGGGTCAGCATAATTGAGGCTTTTCCCCTTCTCTTCATCCCCTTCATCTAGGCCGTTGACCTTCCGGGAGACTGCCGACAAGCCAAGTCGATAGCAGTCTCCCTCTTCAAGGGACGATGAGTCTCCTTAGCCTCTCCTCGCCGAGGCTCTGCGCCCGCCTCGTCTCGACCCGCGCTGCGACAGGAAGCCTATACAGACACGCTGCCACAACCCGCCGCCTCTCGACGACACCTTTCCTCCACAACAAGCCTGCGCCGCCCCAATCGAAACCACCCAAGAAACCCGGTTTTCTATCGCGCATAAAATGGTACAAGGAGACGGGCGCGACGAATGCTAGCATCCCCGCCGTCAATGCCTTGCTCACAATGTACGAAGAGCTCCCGCCCACCTATCGCGACAAGGTGGGCCTCCCCTTCGCCAAGCGGGAGCTCACCCCTGCCGAAGTGGCCAAGGTGTTCGGCGACAAGCTCAAGCCCGAGGATGCGAATCTGCTGCTGCGCATCCTGCACGGGAGACGGGTAGCTGGCACGCTGGACGATCCGGCATTCACGGCAAATACGGCGCGGTTCACAAAGAAGCAGCGAGAGGCGGCGCTGGCCTACCTGAGAAAACGGCTCCCCGTGGACGAGACGATCAACGCCGGGTTACGAGCGCAGGACGAGCTCGCGCGGTTAGAGAAGGAGATGAACCAGCTCAGCGAACCGGAGTCTGAGGGACAGATTACAACAACGATACCTGCGGCGGAAAGGCCCTCCGCTTCAGCCAAAACTTCAGAAAAGAGTGCAACGTCGACACCGGCGGAAGAACCCGAAGCCCCTCCCAAGCCCGACCCAGTCTACGGCTGGAGTGCCATCGACGCCATCAGGGCACGTAATCAAGCGCGCATCAAGGAAATGGAGAAGCGCATCGAGGAGGAGCAAAGGGCCAAGGGCGAGCCGGTCGCCGGCACGCTGGAGGCGTACATGGAGCGCAAGGCCGTCTCGCCCAAGATGCAGAAGTGGATGGACGAGGCGAGCTCGCCGCTCGAGGAAGCCCCGGAGCTCTCCCGATGGGACCGCCTCGCGCCGTCCATGGCCGTGGGCGTCCTCTTTGTCGCCGCGTGCGTCGGGTGCGCCATGCTGTACACCCCTCCCGAGCCGCGCGACCGCGTCTTCAATGACATGACGCCGCAGATGGCCACGGTCGCGACCATCATAGGCCTGAACGTTCTGGTGTGGGGTATGTGGAAGGTGCCGCCCCTCTGGCGCGTGCTCAACAGATATTTCATGCTCGTGGTCGGTATGCCCCGCCCCGTGACCGTGGTCACCAGCATGTTCTCGCATCAGAAGCTGAGCCACCTGGCCCTGAACATGGCGGTACTGTACTACGTTGGGAACCGGCTCCACGAGGAGGTGGGGCGGGCCAACTTTTTGGCCATCTACCTCGGCTCGGGCACGCTGGGTTACCTCGCCAGCCTGTGCATGCACGGGGTGCACGTAGCGAGCCTGGGCGCGTCCGGGGCGGTGCTAGGCGTGGCCGGGGCGTACTTCTGGCTGCACATGTGGGATAAGTTCCGCATCATGGGGTTCCCCGCTGAGCCGGCGGAGGGCGTCGACGGCCTGGCGTTCCTCATCGCCGTGCTGGCGTTCAACGTGGTGAGCGTGTTCGCGCCGGCTAAGGCAGTACAGGCGGATGTCGTCTCGCACATGGGAGGCCTCCTGTCCGGCATCGGCATAGTGCACCTGCTGGCGGAGGTGCTGCACACGTTGGAGAAGGGCCGCGGCGCTCTTACAAGGGTGAGGACTGGGGGAGAGGGGGCGCGAGAGGCTTCTGGTGCGGCGAAGAATAGGTCTTTAGACCTCTGGGGTACGAGGCATAGTGGCTCCGAGTAGTTGCATGCTACACGCGCATGTATATCGGTGCTGCAATAACTGAGCCGGGGAATTCTCACTGTAGTGCTCTCAGGGGCTCACAGTCTCCGCATAGAGGGGATCGCAGGATAAAGGTGCCGTGCATAATTCTGCTTTCCTCACGAGGGGCTCATCGTATCCTGATAAGGTTCCTTCTGCAAGTGAAGGTACCTCTGTGAGTTCTCTGTCTTGACGGCCTTCATATATGACTATTTTAATACCAGGGGAAGTCAATACGAGGGGAAGGTATCGAGATGGGATGGCGCATGTTCGTCCATCTGCTGGGTGGTTCGGGAGCCTTTAGGCATGTGTGTGTGGAGAATAGGAGAAGCATGGCGTGGAAAACTGATTCTCACTCACTCCCCACTCGCGAAAGTACATTACTTGTATCCATACAGCCATAGATTCGTTTATTTATCCATTCTACTTGATTATTCCAGGCGTTTGTTCCTGTCCTCTATGTGTTTAAAGGGCTTGCACTAGAGCACGCTGGAGTCCCTTCCGGTTTCGGTTCGGGCGTTGAATAAATGCGGCGCAAAGTGGGTCCGCGGGCCTCCGCAGCCCAGGGACGGTTGGCCCCACCCGGCCCCGAGTCGGCACCTCGGTTGTTCGTCCGCGACCCGGGGTCGTAATCCTACTACAGACGGGATATCCATTACACTTCTGTGGTATTACTGTTCCTAGTCCGCGATCCCCTTGATGTTGCTATGGGGGCAAGATCAGTGGCCCTCTCCGACGTTACGAGGAAGTAATAAATTGATCCCATTGTGCTAGATGGCCTAAACGGCCTTGAATGGTACCGAGCTGATATGCGCCCCAACCGTATAAGCAGGGCGGTCGATACGCCTGGACCGCACTTCGATGACATTGACTCGTTCAAATATCGAAGTGGGGAGGCGGTCCTGTGAGGGCTGAGATCGGTGCGAGACCACAGGGGCGAGGGCCCGCATACGCCGAACTACCCCTGGGCGTTGGGGAGGTGGGGAGTGTTGGTTTCGTATATGACACACGCGCATATCAGAGATGCACCCATGGAAATATAATAAGGCCTCGACTGCGAGGGGATGCGACCCTGTGGACTGTAATATCGGCAGTCAATGATGCCGTCCCAGATATCAGGACTTTGTTTGCTCATCCGGGGTGCATCGGTTTGAACATTGATGCGGTCTGTCCACCAACACAGACTCCGTAGCCCTGAGAATTGCCAAGAAAAGTGAGAATTGAAATTATAACAAAAATAGTGGAAATTTTGCATAAAGAATATCCTTTATTTATTTTATATATCCTTTTCTTTTTTAACTAAACAAAATGAAGTTTGACACATTTTCTACCCCCTGTGACTCTGCTATAAATTGTGTGCACATAAAATCCTGAACCAGAATCCCCCTTTCAGATATCACATATCACTTTTCCTTTCTGTGCGAACACTCGTATCAAATTCTGGTCAACAACACACAATTGAAGCATGGAGTCCGAGGACAAAAGGGCAACGGTACTGCGGTTGCACAAAACATGCAGGACACGGCCCTTGCTCCGCCATCTTGCTTGCTCTCTTTTCCTCGGCATCAACTGGTCCGGGGAATCCCGGATGTTGCTGCTTGTGCCGCAAATTACTGCACTCTTGGCCGCCCACGGTTCCCCCTTCAAACGACAGCTCAGTTTCTTACTGTTTTTATACACTATTACCTGCAACGAGACGCCTACGGGGCGCGAGAAAGTCCCAAAAGAAAACGACTATTGAAAGGGCCACATGGATAAGACGACACGCCAGAATCCTTCGCAGAACCGCCCATACATGCCCACTACCTATTGGTGTATAGGGCTAGACTTTTAACGGAAGACAATTAACTGCTGAGCCTCTCAAGTCCCTTGGCATCAATACTCCTGGCGAGAGGCAAACATCCTAGGTTCATGTACTCGTAAGTTATTGCAGCACATCCATGCAACCTCTCGACCGCTCCGCTCCCACCATAAAAGAGCTCGAGCAGCGCTCACGCAGCAATCGCGTGATAATTTATCCGGCCCCTGCCCACTTCCCATCCTCAATCATTTTTGGCTTTTGCGGTTGTTTGTTCATTTCGCTCTCTTTTTTCTTCTTGTTCTCCGGGCTACCCGCCCTGGACGTACCATGTACGACTTGTCTGTTGTTCCTCCTCGCTACACCTGCAAGTTGTGAACTGCCGCCCGCGGTTCGCGGGTGCAGCTGTACTGCTGTAGCGAGAAGGGGTCCAATATGGGTATCTGACAGGAAGCTCGAGGGTCGTTGCGTCTCCGGAATACCAGGACCTTCCGCGCTATCAGGATATCGAAATACGCCCAGCACCCATCCCCCACCGCCAGCTTGCACTTAGACAAGCCGGGGCTTCCTACCGTTGTTCGTCCTTTCTCTCCACTTAGTATCTCTCTCTTAAGAGGAAGAAAAAAGAAAACAGCACCCCATTGTGATGCTGCACCTCTCTCACAGTGACCCCTCTGTTACCGTCACCGTTACACCAGTCTACATCCGGCCCAAGTCCGTTGCCTATGTTTTGTCCCAATATATATCTACCGACAGGGGGTCCGAAGCCGCCGTTGATGCTATATCCGACAGATGATATAGCTCCATGCAGGCGGGCCTCAACGGCTCAAAAGCCATCCTCCTCGGGCCTGCGTCAAAGAAGCTAACAACGCCACAGTCAACGGCATGACAGAATCATGACACGCCACTGGCCTCGCAGATGCTGCATGCGAGGAGGGCTGCGTCGCAATATCCGGGAATAGCCTGCAGCCTTCCAGGAGGGAACGGGACGATAAGGGGGGCCGAATTAATCGCACAGAAACTCATCTGTCGTGTCATCCAGCCTGCACAGCGTTCGTCGACACTCTAGGCCTATATGCCTATTAGCCAATGCCTGCGATCGTCTAGTGACAGTTACAGTGCAATGCAATATTTGCATCTTAGATTCCTCGCCAGAGCTTTCCTGTGCGACAGCTGCACGAGCCGGACCGAAAGCTTTGTTCTCGAGGAACGGGCTGCTTTATTGTGAGCAGAATTCGCAAGGCTAGTAGACGATATCGGAGCGCAACCTGACAACACAGCGAGGAATTATTTCCGTGGTAGACACGTTTCAATTCTCACTAACTCAGATAATAGACTGCGATAACTCCAGTTGATTAAAAAGACTTCCGCGACTTGATGAATGACTCGGGGGACGATAAGCCTAAGATTTCTTTTTGGTTGATCCTGGTAGTGGCCTCTGAGCGCCGTCCATGGGCCTTAAGAAACGCAGATTCTCTCAAGGTGACCATTCTCGTAAAATGACCCTTCCACCTTGATCAGGACCAGCACTCGGACTCGGATAGCTCAAAGAAATTAGACGTCCTTTTTGGGTCAACCAACTCTATGCTATTGCTTCGTAGTTGTCCGCACCGCCTTCGCAAAACAAACATCGACTTTCCCCTCGTGGGCAGTCACTGAGGTGCCGCATTCTCGAAGACACGGTGCTTACTGTAGGTGCTTAGGTGCGGTTTCGTAGCCACTTATACCTTCACCTTCCACTTCCACTGGTACCCCAGCACGGCCCAGCGGACCACTAGGATGCTAACCAGGGCTGAGAAAAGAACTCCCGCGAGGTACCCTACCACGGCGGCGTTCCTGTGACCTTTGTAGATGGTTTGGCAGACTGGGTTGCTGATCAGCGTAGCGAAGCTGACGATCGTGTAGCAGCTCCCCAGATACTTGCCCGAATCTTGCAAGTCTGACAGATGGCCCAGGCATGCCGCCGACGTTGAAACAAAGGAACCCGTGCCGAAACCGAGGCATACGCTGGCGACGTATAGTGCCACCGCTGAGGATGCGCCGAAGGGCATCCAAATACCAAGCATGCTTGCCAGCGTAAGGAGCGCCATGACGCTTGTGACGTTAAAGCTGCCGAATTTGTCCGCTAAGTAGCCCGGGATGATACGTCCGAGTGTTGAGCCGCTGTGACCTCGTTAGGATGCAAGCACTGCTTCCAGCGGTACCCAATGGAAGGGTGAAAATACGAAGAGATGTCATGGCCGTCCTGGGTGGGTGCCAATCACTTACATATTGAGCGCGAGCATAAGATAGAACTTATCACCCTGTTTAGTTGAATCCGAATAGGTGGGTACGAACCCCCAGCCGGCGAACAAGACCAATTCGAAGCCTATATGCCAAACACACCGCCGTTAGTCAGTAGTCAGTGAATCAACGATATCCGCGGGCGAGGCCAGGCCGGCCGACAACGATGATGGTATGTATGTTGGTATGTCCAATGGCTGGTTGGATAGGAGACTTACCGAAGACGCTCAACGTGGCCAGCAGGAACTTGAGCGACTTGAAGCATGAGAAGTCAAAGAACGTGTCCGGTGTAGTCGAAATTCTTTTCTTGATACATAAGGAGCCAATTGTAACAAGGCCGAACACTATCGAGCTCAAGATAATGACGCCCATTCTCCATGACATGTTCTCGAAAATGGGCCTCAAGACGAGGGAGAAGAGGGTACCCCCTAGTCCAGAGCCCATGCAGGAGATACCCATGGCCAAGCCTTTCCTTTTGAGAAACCAGTGGTTGATGACGGCGAGGGACACGGTCGTAATGACGGCTATAGTACCCACAATTAACACAGGTCCCTAATCGAAAGATTGACACCCTCCATACTATGTTGAATAGACGACTGGGAAGCGTTGGGGGAACCCACCTGCACTGACTCCGGCCACAACGAAGCAGGCCATGAAGTGCTCATATTTAGTACCAAAAGCCAGGCCCAGGAACGATGCAGAGTAGACAGCTGCGGCTGGGAAGAGCAGTCTCTGCGCTCCGAAGCGATCGATAGGATTCCCGCGGGACCGGCAAGCAGGATTCCAAGGAACCCAAACACGGAAATAATCCAGGCGATATCAGTGGGTGAATAAGATGAGAGTTGATGCTTCTCCCAGTAGGCCTGGAACAGGCCCACTCCTGTCATGAGGCCATAGGTAGCGGCCATGTTCAAGGTCGAGCCGATAACAACAGCCCAAGCTCTACTGCCTCCGTCCGGATAAGTGGCGGGCTCTCCCTCGCTTACAGCGGTGGCCGGAACGAGCCCGGGAACCAAGACCACCGAAGAAATCCCACAGCCCCCGCCGATTCCGCTCGCCTTCTCACCAGGCTGAGAGACGCTGTCTGCGGTACGGGATTTTAGCCTGGGAATAAGATGACAACAGTAAGTCACCGTCCAGGTATCAAAATATGAGTTTTCCAAAAACCAATGCATGTACAGGGGGGGCAGGGATCATGGTTGTCCGTACTCGATGGAACTTCCGATGCCCGAGTTTTCGTGGGGCTCCGCCGCTTGTATCTGTGACATGGTTCACAGGTAGCGTTGGCTTCTGTGAGAGAGAATTGTCAGTATTATCCCACATTATACCAGTAACGCAACCAGACTCAATCAGGAATTATTAGAGTATGGCAAGACTGTATGGCAAAAAAAGAAATCGATTTTAACTCGCGCATGGCCGCCTTCTGGGGATACCAGACTCCAAGCCACTACCCGAGTTGTGTTTGTTTGCTCGCCAATCGTCACCCGAATCCCGAAGCTGTGCTGAAAAGCCGACGCCATCGTGAGCTTGACCGCCCCATGCCAAAGCGGTCCGAGGAGGTATACGAGGGGACCGGAACTCAGTGGTCGCGCTGAAATCTCATTTGAGACCAACTAAACCTCGGAAAAGACGGTGGGAGGAGAGCTGGGCTTCGTCATTGAGGTCGACAGGAATCAGGTAAGTAACCGCAGACCTGCTGGACAAGCACCGTTTGTTGGGAAGAACAGAGCGCCTCACAGATAGATACTTCTTTCCGCTGGCTGCCAGACTTGCGGCGAGTGGAAGCACCGAATCCCGCCCCAACCTCGATCACTTGCCGGAGGAGAGGAATAAACATAAGCTGGAAGACATGCTGCCCACTTGGGCCATACATCTCGGGTGACTGGGAAGGGTGAGCGGCCCAGTTCGAGGGCGGTGATGTGAGAACGACCATATCAACGCACCTTTTTGTTCAGTGGTTTGATTGGAGTGTTGTCCTCAAGAAGAACACACAGGAACAATCGAAGAGAACAAGGTCAAGAACTGTGACGACCGAAAGAAGACTGCTTAGGTGGAATCTCGGTGACAACAGCTGCGCTTAAAGGTATTGTGTAGTCTTATGTCTTGCAGTCAGGAGAAGTAAGAGAAGAAGGGTGATGATATCCGGTGGTTGAATGGTGAAAAAAGTGTGAAAAGGGGTGGAAAGGGTTGAAAAGCTGCCAGGAGCACAAACAGCTTTGGAGCAGGAGGAGGTCTTGTTGTTGTCGCACCTGCCTACGAACCCGAACTCCCCGACTCAGGAGTTATTTCTTGTGAAAGGCACTTTCCAGTTAGGACAGTGAGTCCAGACAGCCCAGCGTGACTTCCAACTGCGAGCTCGCAATTGACGTTGTTACAGCCGAGCAGCAAGTCTCCTCACTGTGGACTTGCATATAGGCACTGGAAGGTGGAGGAAAAAAGCTAGGGGCAGCTCGCTCCTTCGCAAGGGTCCCGCCACGACGGTGTCGACTTCTTGTGGGCGGTACACGACGCCTGTTCTAGGTCCAGATATTCACAGTCTGACCTGACTTGATACGGCAGGAGAAGCTGGAGTTGCTGTGGTGTGCTCACCTTGATAGCTCCAGCTTAGATGTCGCTGAAGCAACGAGACGTCAACCACCAGCTGTTGCTCCACCTACCTACTGCTACAGGAAACGTGCCCGTCCCGAATTTGAGGAAGGAGGTGATCTCGTTCCTCCAGCTAGTTCTGGAGAATTGTATATAAAGGCCCGATGCAATCTAGCCTGACCCTTGAACCTCACCCTCTCCACCTCATCCCCAAGCCCAGGTCGACATTCAAACCAACACAACATCTCCAAGCCTGGTCGATTGACTCTTCCTTCTGACCTCACAAACATCATTGATCCATCTATCACAATACTTGAACGCTCAGGTTCCTACCAAGACCTTCATCAAACAATGGTAAGTGCCTTGTGCTGTCCTTTAGTAACACCTTCCAGGATCCTACTGCCTTTAAACAGCCCTTCACCCCACCCCGCTCCTCTCCATCTCTGCTAACACTTCCAAGTCCTTTAGAGGCATTAGCTCTATAGTCGGCAACATGTTCACCTTGTCCCGCCTGGCCCGAAGGGCTGGTCATGTTCCATTGAGATCCCCAATGGTTATCCATCAGGCACTTTCAAAGCCTCGTGTCCCATACACCACTCGCTTCTTCACCAGGGCTGCCGAGGCAGTAGTGGCTGCCGATTATGAAGAGACTTTTATTGAGCACCAGCCATATGAGCAGACAGTACACCACCCTGTCACAACCTCATCGCCCCAGGTGAAAGATGAGTTCTGGCGAAAGATCCCCATGTGGGAGAACGTTGATGCTGAGACGTTCATGAGCTACCGCTGGAGTGTAAGTGTTAATGACTGATTCCCTGGATTTCTCGAGAATGACTGACATTTGTCTGTTCCTAGGTCGCCAACCTTGTTCAAACCCAGGCAAAGTTGAGCAAGTTCCTCGTGGACGTGTTGCCAGCTTATGTGCCCATCGATACCACTGGCGAGAAGATGCAATCTCGCGAGGATCTTATGGATGATATCTTGTCAGGCATTGTCGCAGCGACAATGGCCATTAGAATGACGTGAGTCGTCATCCTTGCAACCCGCCTGACAATTGTTTCCAAAGAACAGCACTA
>JAXQGT010000535.1:0-10724 GCA_037040375.1 Basipetospora sp. M8501
ACCCACCAGTACCTGTAACGACGTTAGCGAACCAGGGAATCTCTCTACATGGGGTATAGCAACACTAGCATACTTTTGTAGCAACGACTTCTCCTCCTCGACGACCTTCTTCCCCTCGGGCGATAGTACGACAGGCTTGTTCAGCTCGGGCTGCGGTCCCTTTCCCACCACCCTCAACAGCGCCCTGGGTCCAAAGTCCCTCGTCTGGCCTGCATCGATCGGCACACCCTTTAGCACCGCGCCGACGGGGGTTCCATTTCCGTCCACAGACAAGATCACCGCCGGCGCGTAGCCCTTGCTGAGGTTCTCGACGGAGGCTAGCGAAGAGGCGGTCCAGGTCGAGGAGGAGCTGTCGTAGAGACCGACGCGGACGCTCGTGGCGCCGTCGGGAAGCTCGGGGAACTCGAATTTGGAGACCTCCGCGGTGGAGGGGTCGGAGGGCCTGTAAGTTACTTCGGCGAGGAGGGCCGGTTTGGGGGGAGGAGAGGTCTCGGTGACGGGCTGGATGAAGATGCTGGCCAGATCAGCGGCGGCGAACGAGGCCGCGCAGAAGGCCGAGAGTAGAAGAGAAGATCGCATTGCGAGAGGACGAGACACGAGTGTCCGGCGCTTCTTAATCGGCGATTGTCGCGTCTGTGAGGTCCTTTGCAAGTTACGCAAATCCCGGGGGGGAGAGAGTCGGTTTCACTATGTTCGGCTGAGCGATGAGGTAGAGCGATGAGGTAATCTGCGGTCCTCCTGCTGCGATCAAAGTCCAAGAGCTGCACCGAAGGAGCTTGACAGCGCTCTGGAATATCCTCGGATAAAGGCTGAGGCAGACCCACAAGGGATTGGCGTTTTGCCCTGTAATAATAATGCACTTGGAGGGAAGGTGCACTACACTAGTGGCGATCGGGATGCTGTGCATCAGTGCACAATTTTAAGCCTTGCGGTGAGAGCAGGCACGTCCCCACGACCTTCCAGCCCGTTCCCCCTCCGCCTTCCTGATTCCCCCACCCCTCCACCGTAACAAACAAACCGCCGTTACCACAACACCGCGTCCGTTCTCTCTCTTCCTCTTTTCCCATCTCAACCTTTCGCGTTTCAGAAACAAATTGCCCAGCTCTTTCGCACACTTAAACTCTCAGCCGTGAACAACAATGACCGAGAACGGAGCTACCCTCCCCCAGGACCCCGCTGCTGCGGAGGCCCTGGAGCAACTCAAGGGCAAAGGCAAGGATCTTGGTGCCGATGAGCCCATGGACACTGCTATGGAGCAGGATGACGACGATGACGATGACGACGACGAGGAGGACGATGAGGCCGAGGTATGTTGAACTTGTAGCTCTCCTCGCTCCATGAGTTACGCGCAACAGAAATCGAACCAAAATACTAACAGAACGCCAGCCTGTTGGTATGTTAATAACCACTTAGACACGGCGCAAGACAAGGTGAAGGACACGAGAATCTATTAATACTAATACGAATACCCATTGGCAGAGGAGGAGGAGGACAACCTCGAGGAGATCGACCCCAGCAACATTATCACCTCCGGTCGCCGCACCCGCGGCCGCGTTATCGACTTCGCTAAGGCCGCTGAGGAGAACCCCGCCGAGGGCGACGATGAGGAGGACGATGACGATTTCCAGGCTCCCGACGAGGACACAAAGATGGAGGAGTAAGCGCAACGATCGCAGCCTCGTCAGAAATGCGCGCGTCGGCGACGCATAGAGCAGCACATTTTTGTTTTTCACGTTCCCACAAATCCAGCATGAAGACAAGGCATTGTCATACGTCTGTTTATCCGGAGTGGTTAGCTTTCTTTCCAGTTTTTCCCACTACAGGGGGGTACATGTGCTGAAGGGAGGGAGTTTGGCATGGCCACGGATCGATGCCTGGCTTTACGGTGTTATGTCATAAACAAAAAGTCAAGATGAGGTTCTGACGATAGTAAAATGATAAATGGAACGGAGGCCACGAGTCTTTAGCCTTCTACAAGCTTCACGTGTCCCATCCTAGATGTTTCAAGTGGTGTCAGTAATCGCGCTTCTAGGTTGTCATTGAAGACGCGACCTGTTGTCGGATTCGATCGCATCGTAACAGCGTCTAGTAGTAGCTCGGTGTTATCTGATTTATTCGTTGTCTCGTAGTGGGGTTCTCAGAGTGATCGTGCCTGGCGAGTCGCCCTTCTCCAATACTTGGACGTGCGCTAACGTCAAATGGACTTGAGACCAGTTATATTTACTCGATAGCAAATGCGATCCTCGTGTCGAGATTCGACCTGTTGGGGTATGCAGATAGTAATAAAAAGCTTTCCATGCCATTTCACTCTGGACCCAAGCAAGGCCCCTTTTCGAATGCGCGACGATCCACCTGCGTCCTCAAGCCAGGCGCTCACTTTATGTTGAACTGCAATGTAATTGGCTGTGACCGCCAACTTTGTTCATGCCCTCTTAATTCTTACGAGTACTTTCGTACCTTGGAATCTCCCAGCTGCATCGAG
Organism: Basipetospora sp. M8501; assembly: GCA_037040375.1. NCBI lineage: Eukaryota > Fungi > Ascomycota > Sordariomycetes > Microascales > Basipetospora > Basipetospora sp. M8501. The sequence goes on from JAXQGT010000535.1 coordinate 2,483, forward strand.
GTTCCCAGTTCCCTGCAAGGGTAATAACACCCTGGCTCCAACATCAAAACCTAAAAAAGCTGTTTGGCTGCCATTTTCAATCGCTTCCCCAACCGGTGCCCCGTTGATGACACTTTCTTCCCACGACTTCGCCTTCTCACGGTAATTAGAACTATAACGGCTGGGTTCTATCACAAACACACGTTCGCCGCAATGTCTTCGAGGTTCGTCCGTCCTTTTGCCTCACCAAAGAGCCATGAGTCGCATGGGAAGCCCTTTCCATCCCTAGCCTCTCAAGCAGTCACCATCGCCATCCCCCCTTCGAGTTCTCATGCCAGAATACCGATACTGACACGTTCCCCCCCGATATCCGCAGGTTCGCATCGAATCTCCATCAGCGCGACCCGCGCAGTGCCCTCTTCGCGGGCTACGACTCCGGCGACAGCACAAGGCGGCCCGTCGGCGCGAGTCCAAATCGCTACGGGGGCTATGGATACCCCGGCAACGGAGCGACGCCGTCGCCCAGCGGTGGGAATCATCTCGGCGTGGCGAGCGGAGGGTACAGGCCCGCGACGCCGAACCGAAAGTAAGCCAGCCCCACCAGTGGTCTCCGATGGGGGAAGGCGCCAGACAGAAGTGCGAATCACCCGACATAAATACTGACTCGCAAGTTCAGGGGACAGTACAGCGATGCAGTGCTCAACGAGCTAGAGAGCCAAAATGACCAGCAGGTCGATGGAATCCTGGGGAAGGTCAAGATCCTCAAAACCGTACGTGGTCCCGATAGGAATATCCAACCAGCAAGGACCTCCGTCTCCGGGACTGCGCAACTTTGTGGTGTTTCTTGTTTATTCAGGGATAGTATTGCTGACGCTTATTTCCTCCCCTCCAGATGACGGTAGCTATCGGCGAAGAGATCCGTGAGTCGTCCGCCTTGGCAGAGAAGATGAACGAAGGCTTCGACAACACCCGAGTCCGGCTACGAGGAACTATGAACCGCATGCTCTTGATGGCTGAACGGACGGGCGTTGGCTGGAAGGTCTGGCTTGCCTTCTTCGCGGCGGTCATACTAATCTTCATGTACGTCTGGTTGTTCTGAGGCTTTGCGCTCGGTACCCGCGCACAACGGACAACACCCTCTGAGCCCCACCCTCCTATAAACGAGCCTCGGACTGCGTCACTGGCGAGCTTGGGGGCTTGGCTTCCGGTTATTGCGCACTTCACTTTCTTTTCCCACCATTGATGATGGCGCCATATACGAGCTCGTGGGCCGTGAGGGAACGGCGACAGAACGCTCACGCGAAGAGGCGCCCGGTGTTCGGCGAAGTCGGGTCTTCAATTTGGTGTCTCGCATCTATAGACGGCGGCAGTGGCAAGCAGATCATCATATCTCTCATACCGGCATCAAGTCAAGGGGCGTTCTTCGGGCTACAAAGACGAGCAGATGAGGAGTCTGAATTCTTGTTTTGTTCTTTTTAACACTGCTCTCGGGTAACGGGGTTGGGCCTGGTGTCCACTTGGACTTGAGCAGATGCATGGAACGATTTGCATTATTCTTACGATAGCTGTTTTGTAATACACTGTAACTGGATCATACGTCGCTTCTGTAATGGGGTATCTGAAATGTCTATAAATGATCCTTTGAACTTCCAAAAACGCCGCCAGCTCGCCGTATGCTGTGAACCATCCTGCGCAACATGAAGAGTCCTTCTTCACTGACGTCGCGGTGCTCGCATCCCCGGACTGCTTTGCATGAAGCTGCTTCCATCTCCTGAGAGCATGCTACTCAGATCTACACTGGTCCGAGGCTCATCGTTGCGCCGCCTCGCCCCGAGCGTGGGACTCTGAGGCGGTGCAACAGCGGCGGCATGGTGATGACGGGGGCCTCTCAGCACTGAATAGTCATCTTCGCTGCTCGTCAGCTCGGCGTCGGAGTCGGTGTGCTCGTAGCCACTCAGCTCACCCTCGGGAACGTCGTCGTCGAGGTCGGCGTCCATGTCCAGGTCCTCGCCGCCGAGGTCCTCGACGCCGTCGACCTGCAGGAAGTCCTCCTCGTCTAGCACATGGCCCTGTCCTTCTTCGTCATCAAGATCCTCCTCCTCGGCGCCGTACATGTCCGCGGGGTCGGCGTGGCCGCGGGCCAGGGCTTCCCGGTATGCGTCGCCGGTGCGCCGCATGTTGGCCGTCACGAGCTCCTCCTGCGCGCGCTCTATCCTCCTTACCCGGACTGCGTCGTTGGCCCTAAGCCCTTCGTCGGCACCATGGCCGTCCTCGTCGTTGTCGTCGTCGTCGTCGTCGTCTTCCTCGTCTTCTTCACTCTCCGAGTCGAAGCCCATATCTTCTGCCTCTGGGATGTCGGCGTCTAGATCCCGGCCCCCATCAAGCTCCACGTCTTCCATGCCATCCTCGTCCCCGACAAACTCGCCCTGCTGCGCCGCCAGCTCTTCTTCGGCCGCGGCATCCGCTAACTCCTGGGCGGCCGCCTCGCGCCTCAGCGCCTCCTGGTGCTCCTCCTGTTCCCTCCTCTCCTCGCGCATCTGGTGCAGCGTCTTGGTCACGCCCGGGGGCTTCAGCCACGTACTGCCGAAGGATTGCACGCTGGCCCGCCGGCGCTCCATGTACTGCTCGTCGGCGCGGAGGCGGGCCAGTTGCGAGCGCTCGACACCGTTAGACCGTCGACCGTTTCCATTGCCATCTTGCGCACTCTGTGAATGCTGGGTGTTTGGGGTGTCAAGACCGTGCGCCGGTTGTTGAGGGTGTCGTGATGATGTGTACCATAGCGAGTGAGGCTATCAAGATAGGGTCAGTCCAAACAAAGCCACGATCAAGGACAGAAAGGAGCGTTAGGCCGCCGTACATCCCGAGGGGCAAGATCCGGTAGTAGGGATAGCATTGTGAGAGCCCTAGAGTCTTGTGGTACAGTTTCGCTGTTGCTTAGAGCTTCGTCTTTGAATGGACATCCAAATATAGTAGTGTCGCGGTGTGAAATCGCGTAGGAGCAATCCTACATATATTATCAATGATGGATCTGGACATGGAGTATCAAGTCAACAAACTGAAGGCATCAACACTGTGAAGACGGGACCTTTAAGTGTGCCCCACTTGACCGCGGGGCGCGCGGAACTTGATGCATCACATCGGCTAATCTACGGATGTACTGCTCCCCACAGTGTACGGAGAAAGGGTATCTCCTCGTTGCATGTGCTCGGTGACTCTGGGTAGCATATCGATGTCAAGGCAAAAGAAGAGGACGCCGCTCCTTCACCATACACCGCCACTGCTTGATGATTCCGGGGAAGAAAATGTATCTACGACTGCTTTGCAGAATGCTCTCTGGCGGTCATCTACCATAGTTTGCATATTTGCTGCTTCAAGTGGCAAGCTCCATGTCTGATGAAGATCTGGAAATGTTAACACGGACTGTTGCTCAATCATACGATCAGCTTCATCAAGGCCAGAGCAGGATAGCCAACCGCACGCAGAACACCTGAAATCAAGGCCAGACTTCGATTTCGTGAGACCGACGCCAGGTGAAATGTCTCAGAGTGATCCCGAGTAGCAGGCGAACTCGCTGGAGAAAGACCTCCACGTCACGCCTGTGGTCTTGACACGTTTATCAGCCTCTCGCTTGTGGCAATAGGGACGCAGCCCCTCTCGCTCATGACCCGTCTCGTGGGCTGCTGCTCGTTCGGATCGTCGTACTAGGTAGCCTGTCGCTTGACAAAGCCGTGTTCTCGAGAGCGGACCGCATCACGGTCTTACCAGGTCCGCCCAGAACGCGGAAATCGCATACTGCTGCTGCGACATTCGTTGGAGTAGCTCGAACTTAGGTCTGGCGAACGCTAATTCATGTTTGCTCAGCTTGGAGTGAAGTGATGGGAGGAGGCCGTTGAAGGCCGATGGGTTCCAAGTCGTTGTTGGATCCCCCCCACACTGCGGCAAGAATCAAATCACTAGCCGTCCGGGTGCAATGCGAAGTGCATTTGGATCTTATTATATTGAAACCAACCCGGTGCAACCCGGGGGTTTGGTATTGGCCTTTGGTCGAGTTTTCTCAATGACTTACAAAAACGATTCCAGTAATTTTTTCTTCGACCCCATGTCCGGTCGAGGGTTATCTGCAAGTATCGGAAATATTCGGAACAGAGCAGCCCAGGACATACCCCATGCATCTACACTAGTACATACTTACCAACCTCCATTCCCCATAAAAAGGCTCGGTAACACTCCGTATATGGAGTATTATGGATCTGACCGACCGGATGAAACGTGTTCTCCACGACGCCATCAGCCCTCATCGCTGTGGAAGTCTACCCCCCTTTCCCCGACTTCGGTGTCAACTTGCCTGGGCGAGGACGAACCGGAATTACCAATGGCGTGTGCGTACGAAAGAGGAAAACGTGGCGGAGAGCCATCGCCCGAGTCGAGACTCCAGACTCTAATACACTATTCGTGTTGATCTCCTCTGCACACTTGGTGCCTTCTCGCTCGAAATACGCCGCAGATGGGCGCATATTGAGTGGGGGCAACTAATCCGCGGGCGGTGACGCTGAGCTACTGCTCAACAACACCTGCGTTGCCGACAATAGGGTCATGATATCTCGCGAAATGGGCAGATTGATCATGAGAGCCTTTACTTGTGGTGCGAGACTAGATGTTCCGTTCGGACGGTTTCAAGCCAATCCAAGGTGTGCCTGTCCGCCTCTGTGCCTCCAGCACTATTCCAATCCCCCTACCCTTGCTATGGACAGTTGTACGATCGTTCTGGACAGTTCGTGCTCGTCATCTTACCTTCTTATGTACCGACCCATACTACTCGTACTATGGGCGTCGTTGGTGGTTGGTCCCAGATAAGGCAAACGGGGAGTGGCACCGCGCCTGATTGGCCTGACTGTCGAACTTTCTCTTACTCGATTTTTTGACAGTCGTGGAGATCATCCTGATAGGGACACGGGTCACGAGCCCGCTGCAGCTCGCTCGGTTCCGTCTGCCTTTTGCTTAAATCACACGCCCCCCCTGCAGCCCTTCTCGAAAACCACATGCAAGGTTCTGCAACCCATGCGTCATTGGTCAGCCTTTTACCCTGAAAAGGGGTCTCGGTATTTCGATGGAGACCCTGGTTGAGGGTGCTAGTATTTCTCAAAGGCCGTGCTAGGTGTTTTCTGCCTCCACTCCCATGAACACAGCGTATGGTCTTCTCTCCGTATATCCTCCAAAGCCTTTTCGTTTCTACTCCTTACGTTCCCTCGGTCTAGGTTGCAGACTGGGTGGGTGGTGTAACCAAGTGTATGCCCCTCATTCACCGTGTACAGCCTTGGCAAGATCGGACAGGGGTAGTCAACGACATCGGACGCCACCGGGTTGAGCAAGCACAGATCTACCATTGGCCGTGGGGTCTTCCGTTCATCAGGCACAGGCAACAATTTCGTGCGGGGATCCATTAATTGTAGAATGGTCCTTCTCCGTAGAAGAGCCGTGGTGTTTCCCCTCGGGATACAACCGCGTGGGGAGGAATGAATTGGCCAATGTAGTGTGCCGTTCACTCCTCATTGGCACTTCAATGGGCGAGGTAAAATATCAGATACATCCAAACCCACGGGTCCTGTAGCGAGAGGCTTCCAATGCTTGGACTGTTGCTACTAGCACGAGGCGATGCCGTCGGATATAATTGAAGCAGGCCGGCCAAGGTTGGCACCGGTGTGGATTTTCCCAAGCAGTCGAAGCCTAAAACGTTGAGCACCCAGTGTAGTTATTTGCGAAGCTTCAAGTGAACTTTGCGGGGATGTCTGATACATCGAAGTGCGGAGTACGAGGTGCATACGGAGAATGATACTAAAACCGACTTCACCGATATCCTGAGGTAGGTACACTAATAGACGCAGAATGATTGGGCATGTACTGGCAGGGGGGAAGAGACCCAAACCCTGGGCCGGGGGATTTTCTTCGCCTTCTTGCTGCGTGCTGTGGTATTGCTCTTTTTTTGCGAAGTCGGTCAACTGGATGACGTCGGAGCCCCTCGCCACCCGCCTGTGTCCCCATGCACGCTGTATCGGTGCACCCCCACAAATGCTTGGCCTGGGCATGGGCGCCGGCAAAGGGGAGTGTGTGAGTAGATGATAAGGTGTGACTCTATATGTGCTACCCGCGAAACCGGGGCTCGATGTCCGCAACCCTTGGAGGGGCGGCTTCGTCGCGAAGAATATTCGTCCTGCTAGTAGTGTACTTTTGCTACGGGGTGTGTAGGATCAATCGATTGGAAGACCAAATAGTTTCTCGTACACGAATAACATCTCGACTCCGGAGATCTTTGCCATTGGCAAAGAAGGGGGGGGACTGAATGCGCACACACCCCGCTACACTAGGGTCTCTGATAACATTTGGCGGTGCATGATCAAATGTGTAAGGTATCTGAACGGCTACTACACTACTCCGGAGCACGAATCTGATGTGCATTAGATCGGGGGAGCTCCTGCCGTACATCTCCTCCAGCTCGACACAAGCGTGGTGAATAAAAGCCTGGTCCTTCCCTCCTTCTTCGCAGAGCTGCGACTGCCTTCACTTCCTCCTTCCCCTCCTCCTCGACTTCGCTACTTTCATAGTACATAGAAAGGCAATAACAGCTCACGACTTTCTGTTCTGCTTGTTATTCACTTGAAACTTCTTCCCACACCAAAACACCAAACGAAGCAGAGAATCCAAGCAATCCCACGTACACCGTCATCGAGCAAAACCACCGGTAGAACCGTGAGTCCAATGCCCTCAATCGCCCTTGTTGTTTTTGTTTGTTTTTTGGGCTTCCTGGCTGTTTGCTACCGCGCCCGTCACTGGTATCTACCCTTTGGTCCAGGACAGTTCTGCTCTCACGTCAGTGATACGTGTTGGCCGTGACTGCTCGTCGATTCCCAATCAATCAGATCTATCCCTTGGCCCAGTTGCACATGCAGGTGCCGTATCTCGGCAGAGCGGCGGCAGAGCGGCAAACCCCCCTCTACACTAGTGCCACCCCTTATCGGACACCGGCGAGGGCCTTATCAGTGGAAACCCGCGTCCATGGGAAATGCAACCACCTGATTCTGGGGAGAAGTAGCTCCGCCCGATTGGTCGGCGAAAGCCCATATGCCCTGAAGGTTTACGCTACTTTGGCCCGGCACCAGCATCATCACCAGCGAGAAATCGCGTCTGCTCCAATTTACGCCCGCACGGAAGCAGGCTTTGCAGTCCGGAATATGCAATGCGATGTCTTCGTCGAGTTCTAGTGCAGAGGCTGAGTGGGACAAGCGTTCCGGAAATGCCTACGACAGTGTGCCGCGCAAGGTTGAACAACCAGGAGCTTATTTAAGACCCGCTCCAAACTCTCAAACCGGCTCCATTCGATGCTACTGAATGTCTTAAATGAGAGAGTTGCCTTGAGTAATGCGCTAAAACCACCAAGTGCTGAACGGCCCATATAACCTGGCTACGGCGGCACCGTTTCGCTTTTTTTGCCATTCATCATTTTCTTGCAAACTCGGCTCCAGTATCTAATCTTGCGGAAAAGCTAACAGCTCTCCTCTCAGTTCGTGGCCTCGCTGGAAAGGAATATCCCTTGCGGACTCTGACCGAAGTCTTGCCTAGCATGGGCATCCCGGCCGACTTCGACGACCGGCAAATCCATATCGACTCTTTGAACCAAGAGTATCATCCGTATCAGTACCAGGATGAGAACAACTCGTCTTGGGCGGGCGCCCTCCCGGTGAAGCAGTATGCCGAATCCCCTTTGGCCGTGATAGAATCCGGTCTCTTTACTGTCTGAACGTTGGTGCTAACTGGGTATCAAAGGGGGTTGTATGACCCTGGCCTCGAAAAGGATGCGTGCGGTGTTGGCTTTGCCTGGTATGATCGAATTGCACTCTCCCCCCACCAGTCCAACAACTTTTATGCTAACCCGGTTCACCTCTCTCAGTCACATCAAGGGCAAGCCTAGCCACAAGATCGTCAGCGATGGTAAGCCATCATTGCCTCTCTTATCCTTTTACCACTCTGTGTACTGACTTGACTTTCAAGCACGCAATCTTCTTTGCAACATGACCCATCGTGGTGCTGTAGGGTCTGATGCGCGGGACGGTGATGGTGCTGGAGTAATGACTTCCATTCCCCACAAGTTTTTCATCAAGAATTTCGAGCGGGAAGAGGGCATCAAGCTACCGCCTCTTGGCCAATATGCCGTGGGGAACCTGTTCTTTAAGCTTAAAGAACAGGTTCCCCACGGCATATTGGCCAAGAG
>JAXQGT010000536.1:0-10737 GCA_037040375.1 Basipetospora sp. M8501
GTGGCCAGCTTGTTGTAGTGAAGTGTAGTAACACCGACGCACCAATGATATATCAATCAAAAGTAATGATACACACAAACAAGCTCACGTAAGACACTGGATACTCTGAAATCACTGAAGGTTCACTGTTAAGTTGATCCAGAGTCGTGTCGACAAATGTGTCCTGGCCTGTCAGAGTACCTATTCGGCACGCCCTCCACTCATCAAGTCCATCAACAGATTTTAATACAACGGAGTTGAGAGAACGCTAGGATCTCACGTCGTTCCTTCCCACCCCCGCGGACAGTGTGGGAACACCCCACTTCGCCGAGGTACGTACTGAATTGAACGTGTGCACGCACCCACATCGCCCCCCTCCCCCACCCGTCCACACTATCCATGAGCTCCAGGCCAACTTCAATCTCCTTTCAGGTTACTCCGCACCAAGAGCGAGACGGTGGTAACTACCTCTGTCAATGGTTATGCCCAATTTCTGAAGTCAACAGTTACTTTCCCTTCAACCTTGACACGAACATCAATACTTCGAAAACCCACATGGGCATCTGCCGAAAGACCTATACTCGGACAGGTTCCATTTTTGCCGTTCACCAGCGCCCTCAAGCAGGCTAATTCATGGGTCCACACCGACACCATGTTTGGACTTCCTCTGATCCCCAACTTGGGTAAGTCCAACAGTCTCTTGCATTGATTCATCTCTATACGGTTGTTCCTTGAGGAGTGATTTCCGTCGTCAGTTAGCGTCGTTGACCCCATCTTCCTCGGGCGGGACACTAAGCGCGGTTGTCTTCAAGTGCCCCTGAGACAACCGTGCTCTGGAATGAACCGCATCTGGCGTTCGTCTGTTCGAACACCCACCATCATTTGTGGTACTCGTCTAAAGGGTTTTCAAAACGTCACACCATCTTCAGTCTTCTTACGCCTGAAGCTTTTGCCGTGCCTCTTAGTCGTCAATGCGTAAATCTGATGCTACCAATCTACCTTACCAGGCGGTCTTCATCCGCTCTTCTTTCATTACACATTACCAGTCTTGGCTTGATGATGGTTCTCGTACTTCTCGGGCACTCGTCATTTTGCCTCACAGAGGTGGAACGATTCCACAATGGCTGAAAGACGTCGATCATCTTGTCACAATAAGCATGTACTGTTTCATACCATGTTCTAAACTACTTTCTGCGCAGCTTCCATCCGAGGACCGAAAGTCAACCCGAAAGATGTGCCACCCCCGACTCCGATAATCTTTCCTCAGTCGCACAGTCCGAGTCCCGCGACCTCTAAGTCCGAGCCCGCCGGCTCCGGGAAGCCTCCCGGACTTGTGGAATCCATTCAGCGAGTGTGCCGGCCGATGGACATCAAATCCCACATATTCGATGCTCTTGCCCTCAGGACCAACTACAACGCAGCCCCGACCGATTTGCTCCCAGACCCTTCCTATATTCCTGACTTCGCAGCATGGGATGCCCTCACATTGGACGAGGCGCGGGAGAAGAACCAGGAGACCCGAAAACCCTTGAACAATGGTGCTCTTTCTCCTGGGTGCCAGGTCTACTACGAGCGCAAGGCGGAGCTAACTATCCCGAATGAGGATGCCTTTCGTACGGTGCGGCGCCAGCCCGCGAAGAAGGGCAGAAAGATGCCGCGATTGGGTAACTCGTACGAATTCTTCCGCTGCTTGGAGACATTGACCCCATACTGGGATGACCCGACGACCATGTCCACTTCAGAGCTAGCGGCACTCAAAAGCGATTCCGGTTCTGAACCCTCTTCCGCTGATACGACAAGCATCCTACCCCCCGACACCGATAACGGTGCGGCGGAGCCCAAATCAGAGACCGATGATGAGGATCGCATGTATCGTACCATGGCTGGTACTGCAATGCCAGCTGAGCACCGTCACAGCCTCCTTTCTGCCTTTATCAAGCTCGTAGCGTACGATTTTGGCTGCAACGTCACAACCCCCCGCTCCGAACCTCGCCTCCAACTCTGCTCCCCCCCCAAACGGCCCAATGCTTCGCCTCGCAAATCGTACATCCCGTCCGGTTGCATCTTTGTCTTCCGGACACCCACAAAGCGCGAACACGCCCGGGCGGGCCTCGTCGACGGGCCCGTCGCGGCTGTAAGCGCTCGGGGCACGGTGGGATTTGACAACGAGACGGAGAGAGTGCAGGATCTGGCACGTGAACTCTTGGCCGCGCTCGTGACCGCGCAGCACCGCGCGCGGGAGGGAAAGACGGAGCAGCGCTTAGGCGAGGGCCAGTGGTGGACCACGAAGAAGCGTTGGGGCGGCGGCTCGGGAGGGCCCATTGGGAGGGAGACGGACGCCAACGACGTCCCTGGGGACAAGGACTCCGCCGCTCCGCCCGCGGCGAAGAAGGCGAGAAAAACGATGGCCGCCTACGACAACTACCGCATGATCCGGCCTCCTTCACTGTCGTGGGACAAGAAGACGCGGTATGAGGCCATCGGCCGGCCCGCGGGAGAGACGGGGTACGACGATGTGTTCGTCATCAGCAGCATTTTCCACCACGTCAGCGTCCTTCGCGTACGGGTTCCGACGAGGTTGCTCCAGGTGTTGGACGGAAGCTCCGAGGAGGATAGCGGGGCGAAGAGCTGGGGGGAACTCGTGGCATGGCGGAGCAAGTGGTTCGATCTCTTTGTCACGGAGGAAAGGATCGATGCTATGCAGCTCCTTTGGGGAGTCTTCGCGTACCAGATGAGGAAGAACGACGGAGATGTCCCGATGAAGGATTCTTAACCGGGGACTTCTCGTCAGTTTGCAAAAGTGGTTGTCTCATTTTAATCTAGCTAGGAACACGCGGTGCATCGAGAGGCAGGGCTAGAAGGCTGGAGTCACGTAGTTTTCTCCGTGCATTGAACGATGTTGGACCCGGTCTGAGGTACTTTCTATACAAAAAACAACCGCCTGCGTCTGGCTACGGCCTAGCGATGTGAGCACCAAGGTTGCACGCGGTGGAACAGAAAGTAAACTGTTGGCAGTGATGGGCTTCTTGCGTTGCGTCTAATAACAGTCCTGCAGTCACTATTTATGAGCTTCCCTGCATTTGGTGTTAGGTGCTTGGGGGATGTTTTGATGCCTAACTCCATTAGCCACGGTGGAGGGCCTGTACCAGAGGGTGGAGTGAACCGGAGAATTAGATAACGCTTCCTATAGCTAGCTGTCAGCGATTTGTACGTCATTCGAACGGTTATCACACGATGCAAGAGAGCACCGGCAGAGCCATAAAACGGCACAACTGTGCTCAACCCATTACACTGCTACGGCATCGAAAACGCCATAACGCAACATACGGAGTAGTAACCCAGGCCCACAATTACTGGCTTGGGGAGAGTGCCGGCATACCGACGATCTCTATATATGTCGTGGCCGGGGAGGGGGTGGCAAGAAAGTGGGAGGGCTGAGATTCTCTAGTGGTTCCGGAGAAACGGCTCCGGGCCTCGCTGTGGCCGGGCCGAAACCAAAAGCAAACACGGTGAGGAATCCGCTTCGGCATTCGTCAGTGCTATGGAGTAGTTTGCGTGGCGGAAAGCTTCGCTCTGGGGAATAGCTTCCGTCTCCGTCTCTTATTCTGTTGGGATTCTTCGTGTCGCACCCCGGTCGTAGATCACGCGTACGAGACAGTGGGCAATGCACTGGATTCCCCATATACATATTGTTTACACGTGGCTTAGCCCTGCTCGGGGGTACTCGAGCGGTATGTGCACTCCCGTATATTATCACCGCTCTCGGGGTGGAAGAGCAGGGGAGCCATGGCCGAGAGATGAAGCTATCTCGGATAAGGTTCTGACAGGCATGGAGCTAGCGAATAAGCGTCGTGGAACGTGTTGCCGTCAGAACGTGATGGGGGTCAGGGCAGCTGAAGCGCTGCTGGGGACTAAGGTTTGCCAATGCCGCCCCTGGCGCTCAGCTGGTGTAGCGAGGCATTTTATCTCGGCGTCGTTCTAGTGGAATGAGGAGTGCTGTCTTGGTTGGCTGGTATCCGAGAGACTGGGTATGCCCCTGGGCTAGTGCATCGAAGGTGCGGGGATGTTGGATGCTGAGGATTGAACATGAAGCATTAAATCCGGCTCACATCCATGAATCCTGGGTGTGCTCCGTTGGGGACCTGGTATGATGACAGAGGGAAGGCGCTTTTGCGCCGCTACCTACCAGCTTGACATGCCCGATACCTCTAATTGTATTCCTACGGAGTAATACGGCTTATTAAGTGAGAACATGGGGCAACCATCGATCAAGGAGACGCCACCGGTTTTGCCGCAAGACACGGAAGAGAATCGTGGCCGAGGAAAAATCGCAGTTCGTGCGTTCATTATCCAAAGTTTTTGTTTCGCGTCTGCCGGTGCACACTCCACCTGGCGATCCTGATTGGCAGCGGCATCTTGGTCTGGACACGCCGGGATGCCTCTCAGATCCCTAGGTTGCGAATGGTTCAGGTGCGCCACGAAGGGTTCGGCTTCCCCGGAAAGTTTACTCTTCCGGTTAGCGCAATCGACATGCGTCTACACTAAACCCGGCCCTTGCACTGCATTTTCTGTCGTATGGAAACAAGGAAGGCCTCTGAGCACGTCAACACGCTGTCCACTAGACAACGTATCCTACGGAGTAGTGTACAAACTCAAAGAGAGAACCCACATTCGAGGGAGCCCAACGCTCTCCCTTGTTCGAATACATCTGTGTAGTGAGCGGCCTAGATATTCGAGGGCCAGCTTCTGGGACTGGGTCATTGCGGAATAGGCTGTATACAGGACCTTCTGGATTTGACGTCTACCATGGGATTGCTAACTCTTACAAATATCCCGCGGGGCCTTTACAAAGGCGCTGGCCTGGGGGGCGTGGGTTCAGTGAGAGTGGATAAGACAGCCTTTCTCCAGTATGGATGGATCCGCGTCATATTCAGCTGGGCTTGACCTGCTAGCGCCTTTGGAGGTAGTATGGCGCCAGTGCTCCGGGCTGCGGGTCTCGGCTGATCGCCGTGCTCCCTTCAGTCCTCCTACGATCAAAGCGGGAGTGGCTTCGATGATCATGATCACGCGAATGGGCCTATCACGGGTGGTACGTATCAAATGATATCAGAGGGCACCGATAGGGTGCCCGGAGGCCTTCGAGGTTCCGATGCTGGTGATGCAACCTTTCATGTCAGTCGCCAGTTGACCAGCCTTCCCTGGAAGCTCCCTCCTTGCCGATGACGGAAAGGCAAGCTATGAGACCACACCCCATGTGTTGTGGTGCCTGGAGTAAACGATACCCTGATCCATGGTCATAGAACTTCACGCCTCGATTATTCGAGTTTCTGTCCTCCAGGGTCTTCCAATATCAGTTTCAACGACACAGGAAGGGGCGCCCTACTGCATTGGGAACAAATTGCAACCGGTTTGGTATGTGAACCATTGGATCAATCCGAGAACTCGGCTCAGGGTCATCAATGTACAGTATTCTACGAGTTATCAATGCGCTCAACAAGGGAAGGAGCACAGCTGAGCAGTGCCATGGTTGGCCGACCAGGGTTCAACATTAGTGGAAGGAGCGAACACTGAAGGGCATCAGATTCTACATAAACCTGTGCTGCCGTTGCCCTTTGACAGTGCACCGTGATACGAGATTACTACATGTACCAAAATACATCAATAGTGTACACTATCCAGTCAGTATCAAACACATTGGGTCCATCTCACTCGATCGCCCGTGATGCTCCACATCCTACGGAACCATCATCTCTGAAGAACCCTGTGGACGGGTCAAGCTCTGCCCTGTCCACTCCTTGCAGCCCCCCACAGAGCCTCCAGATACGGTTGCATTAAACCTCCAACAATAAAGAATTGAAACGATTATTGGTCTTTGGGGTCAATAGGATATATCCCAATCTTCACGACCGCCCTCGACGCCTCAGATCTCAACTTAAAATACAGCGCGTTCCGACGCAACAAACCCCGTCGACAGACAGCATTTGATCAAACCCCGACAGCTACATGAGCTCCACAGGATCGAATTGATACGCACATTTACGGAAAGGAGGAACATCGCGCAGCTTTCGGGGCTAGACACCGTCCCTCCCTTCCCGCTTGCAGCTTCTTTGCATGCACAGTCTGCGAGTGGGCCTGTCGAGTGCCCAATTCTTAATCAATTCGCTGTCTCCGGCCCGCCGCCACTGAACAACAGACCGTGTTTGGGCACCAGGCTCTCCACCGCCCACCGCCTAGTCCGAAAGGGTCGACTCCCATTTCTCCGTATGTAACTCCCTCGCCTTGAAATGATCTTGACGGGTGCAGTAGTCCCGTGTGTTCCTGACTCCGACTGAACGTGGGGCACCCATGGGCGTCGAAAAAAAGATATGCTAGTGCGGATGCAACACCACACTAATACTTCCATGTCCCACCACGAGAACATTGCGCCGCCGACACTCGAGCCTGTACAACACTAATCATCGTTCTTATCCAGACCCCTCACCTCCGCCTCACCCCTCATCTACTTAGGGCTTTTTTTATCTCCCTAATTCCTCACTTGCAGTGTCTCACTCGGATCTGCCTTGCTCTGCCAGCCATTACACGGATAATACCATCAAATACGTTCTTGGTCCTGACCGCTAATTTAGCTGAACACCTCGCCATTTGAAGCACCCGCTCTGCTAATCGCACTCAAGGCCTTCGCTTGACCCATATCCAGGGTCCGGCCCCCTCGACGCCTGGGCCGCCTCTTGTAGACCGTCAACAACGAGTACAACCAGTCCAGAAACATCACCAGCTCCTTGACGCGTATCGTGCACATACACCAAACACCCGACCATTGTTGCCGTCTACCAAGTCCCCCTTCACCAGGAGTCCACAGACTACCTCATCCCTGCAACTCAACGCAGTCCGGTTCCGTGCTTGATTCCGCCTCCTGAGCAAGCTTATGATACGGGCCAGCGTCTAAACCTTTCCATCGGGTCATTCATTCCTCACTTATTTGAGATTATAGTTACGGTATACAGGGAACTTGCTCCCCATTCCCCCCTGTGTCGCAGCTCTCGCTTGATTGCGACAGTGTACCACCCACCTTGCCAGCGCTTTTCACTGCCTCAGCGGGTTTCACTACCGCCTGAGAGCTGCCGCGCCTCGTTGCACACGCCGCCGCCGCGTCACCTGGGAGTGAAGTCCACGACAATCTAGAGCCTGCTCAGACTCCTTAAACCGTGACGGTGATGTCTGGCTTTCCAAACTACGGTGGCGGATACGGGCCCCCCAACCCCTCAGGGAGCTACTATCCGTAGGTTTATCCGTCATATTACCAACACACTCTCTATCCCTCGGAAGGATGACTTGATGGACTCTGAAAACACCACTTAGGCATCTACTTTCAGGGCGAGAGCTGACGTTACTCCTAGACCTCACACTCAACCGCAGGTGCAACCTCTGCCACAGCACCCACAGGACCCCCAACACCCCGGCTTCTCCCAGCAACCCCAACAGCAACCCTTTGCCGGCTACCTTCCGAACCAAATGCCTTCTAACCATGTACCGTACGGCTATCCTCCCCAGCAACCTCAGTCGTATGGCGGATACGCCCCTATGGTACGTAACACGGCCACATCTCTCAGCCATTGGCTAGTGAAAGCTTTTGTCTGACACTTGAGCGGTAGCCCCATCCGTCTCCCCAACAATATCAACAATTCCAACCCCCTATTGCTTCCAGCAGCTTCAGTAGCCCGCCTGGTAAGTTCCGCTGACATGGGCATGTCGAGCTTTCCCTCAAAACCGGCATAAGCTAAGTGGACTACGCGGTCCAGCGATACCTCAGCCATCGCATTCGCAGAGTGCAAGCCCAGGAGGCCCCTCTTTCCCCCCGACAGGTGCGCAACACTTTGGCCAAGGCGCACCCGAATCCTACTCATACCAATACTCCGCGTGTACAGGCAGACGCAAAGCGCTCTTGATTGGCATCAACTACTTCGGCCAGCGCGGACAACTCAGGGGATGCATAAACGATGTCCGGAACATGTCAGCCTATCTCGTCACCCACTTTGGGTATAAGAGAGACGATATGGTAATTCTCACCGACGACCAGCAAAACCCCATAAGTCAACCTACGAAACAGAATATCCTGCGGGCAATGCACTGGCTTGTGAAGGACGCGCGACCTAACGACTCGCTCTTCTTCCATTACTCAGGTATGCCGCATCACTTTTCTATTCCGCTGACTTGTTCAATACACCCATGATGTTAGAGAACCCTAATGCGTAGCTTAGGACATGGCGGACAAACAAAGGATCTTGACGGAGACGAAGCCGATGGCTACGATGAAGTGATCTACCCCGTGGACTTCCGGCACACTGGCCATATCACCGATGATGAGATGCACAGAATTATGGTACAGCCACTTCAATCCGGCGTGCGGTTAACGGCCATATTCGATTCTTGCCACTCAGGCACTGCCCTCGACCTGCCCTACATCTACTCTACCCAGGGTATTATCAAGGAGCCGAATCTTGCTCGGGAGGCTGGCCAAGGGCTACTCAGTGTGGTTTCATCGTATAACCAGAACGATCTTGGTGGCGTTGCCAACAGCGTTATCTCCTTTTTCAAAAAAGCATCGACAGGCGAGGCGGCTCACGAGCGGTCCCTCGTGACGAAGACATCTCCCGCAGACGTGGTTATGTTCTCTGGAAGTCGAGACGACCAGACATCGTGCGTTCCCTGCCAATCAATAACACCCCTTTCTCTCCTCATCTGTGCCTTGGTAACAGGACGACACCGGCAGCGCGGACGCTACGATATCGTCACAGGCCACCGGCGCCATGTCATGGGCGTTCATCAACGCCCTCCGCAAAAACCCGCAGCAAAGCTACGTTCAATTGCTCAACAGCATCCGCGACGAGCTGGAGACACGGTACACACAGAAGCCACAGCTTTCCTGTAGCCATCCCTTGAGTGCGTCCCTGTTCAGGCATAGTGAATACTGTACCTCCCTCGTTGTGGCTGGCGGGGACTGACTGTCGTTTGGCAGATACCGATCTACTGTTCGTCATGTAGGAGAGCTTCTTCCTGCCCCCATAGAAGAAGCTTGCGGGCTGGGCTCGCTAGGTGGCATAGAGAGAAGAACGAGGGAAAGGGGGAAAACGGGAATGCAAGAGGCACTGCGATGCGAAGTAGCGTCACCTTCTTTGGTTTTTCGTAAGGTTCTTGTTCTTATATACGTGCGCATGCATAATGCGTACCAGCGACGCACTTTTGACGCATGCATTTCCATCTTTGCCGGATGTTGGGCAGTCTTGGTTTCATGATTTACGGCTTTCGGGGGTTCGAATGGGCTTTTGCGAGCCAATCTTACACATGATCATTTGCTGGAGGTTGAAGACAACTACCACCTGGGCTCGTGACCCGGAGTCTGACAGGCACTCTCTTGACCATTGATACCTTCTGGCGACCTGGGCGCGCAACGAGCCAGAAATGGCCGCGCCGAATAGAACCGGGACTGGGCATGAAACTTCGCAAGGATTACAGATCACGAACAGACTTCTAGTAGGGGGGCATGTGTATGTAAACGGGGTCCTTCGGCGGGACATGAATCAGGATTCAGAGCCTTGCCGTACCAAATGAAAAAGTTGATGCAATACGGAACATTTTCAGTCTCATTCTCCCAATGCCTTAGCATGCACCTATAGAAACCTGCCAAAAAAAAAGACGCCGTCCTCGTTATAGCCAAAAGCAAGCAGAAGAAAAAGAAGCAGCCCCGCGCCCACTCAACCCCATCTCCGTTTTGCCCGCCAATATAGCCTGTGCCATGCATATATCATATCATAATGCATACCTCTTGTCGACAATCGACGAGAAGAAAAGAAAATACACAAGAGATGCGGAATCTCCAAACACCCAATGCCCCCGTTTTACACCAACTGGTAGAAGACTATCAGGAATGGGGAGGAATAGAAAGAGATGAAGATGAAGCAGAAGAAAGGGTTCTAGACAGGCCTGACAACTAGCCTCGCCCTCTTTTGTTTCTTCATCTCGTCCACGCACGCCACGATCCGCTTCCTCGTCTCCTCCTGCGCCGCCCACTGCCGCGACGCGATGCGCATCCTCGCAATGAACCGTGCGGCAATGAGCGCCGTCCGCAGCGTCGGCTTCTCGGGCCCGAAGCCGGCGTTGCCGCCGCGGGCTTGTGCCTGCTGCTGCTGCTTCTGGAGCTTGAGCTGGCGGGACGTGGCGGGCATGTCCCGGCGGGAGCCTAGGAGTTCGGTGCGAATGCTTTCGAGTTCGTGGAGCTGCGCCTTGTTGCTGCAGCAAAGAAAAGAAGAAAAAAAATTAGTGAGACTGAGATTTGGAAGACACATTTTCGTAGGGATAGGGTATATGACGTACCAAGCATTCGCAACCTCGAGCTGCAGCTGGATGAACTTTTTAGCGTAGGCCGCGTCAGCCCTCAGACCGGCCTCCCTCTCCCACCTCTTCTGCATCCACTCCATCTGCATCACGAGACCCCTGATCTCCTTTTCGTGTCTCTCGCTGTCCACGGCCTGGATCTCGGCGCCACCAGCGGACGGTTGCACAAGCCTGCCGGCGCGCAGGTCCTTCATATCGCGCTGTAGCTTCTCCGCGCTGGCGCGGTACGCCGCCCTCTCGCTCCGCGCCCTCTCGAGTTTCCGCCGCGCCCCCGCCTCGGCCGCCACGAGCGCCTCGATCGTGCCGCGCTGCTGCCGGACATCGTGCTCCAGCGCCTCCATCTCGGTCTGCGCGTGGCGGAGCATC
>JAXQGT010000537.1:0-10902 GCA_037040375.1 Basipetospora sp. M8501
CAAGTCTCAAGCCGTACCCCCCGCCGAAAAATATGGACCCCCCCCCCCCCCCCCCCGGGACTCCCGGCCTGTTCAGTCCCTCTCCCCCGGCGCCGACCAATCCAGCACCGACAGCCGGCCGCCGTCGTAGCTGTCAAAGTCGTACAGCCTCCTAGTCCCCACCCCCCTCCGCGCCTCCGTCTCGCGCACGATGTGCTCCTTCAGCTTCCAGAACGTCTTGCCGTCGCAGCGCGCCACGGCCCGTTCCGCTTCGCGCATGTCGAGGTCGCTCCACTCGAGGGCGCCGTAGAACGGGTCCGGCGGGTAGGAGAAGGAGGAGCCTACGGCCAGGTAGTAACCCCGCAGCATCTCGCACATCAGGTGCAGATTCTCTGCCGGGGACGACCCGGTCATGCGTCGGACCATGTCATCGGCTCAGTCCGGCGGGACGCCGCCGCGGAACTCGACTCTGCGTATGCGGCGGGGCGGCCCCAGGTTCTCGAGCTCGCGCAGCGCCTCCGGGGCCTCGGGGTCTCGGCTTCGTAGTCCCGAGACGGACGATGCGCAAGTAATTCACCCGCTACAGCGGCGCCAGCGACACGCAGATGTCGGACACCTCCCGTTCCGGTAAGCGGTTGTCGCTGCATCTCAGGGTGTCCGTGTCGAACCGGACCTCGAACTGGACGATCCCGAGGTTGTTGCAGAGAAAGGGGTTCCATCCGCTCAAAGCCCACGGGAGAGGAATGCGCGATCCTTAGCTGTAGTAGTAATCGTTCACAGTCATGTGCCCCGTCTGTATGACCCAGACGTTTTTTCCGTAGACTCGGGCTGGGCCTCGTTGTATATGGGGCGGGACGTCCGGAGGATCGCCGGGCATAGGCCGGTTCCCTGCCGACCGCTAAGGTGACGGAGGTCGTATAGTTTGTCGTTCGTTGGATCGTCCTGGACGAGTAGTCACCGGTATATCATCCGCCGGATTTCGGCCGGTAACGTGTAGCGCGGCACCCGCAAATCACCGTATACGCCTCGACGCGTGCAGACCATGATGACTTAGTCCCGTTCGCGTACGATATGTGTATGATGTGTGTGATGTATTATAGCGGCAGATGTGCTATCCGGGGCCTACGCGGTGGATACGCCGTGTACTTGATTGATGCAACATGGCCGTGGAAAGCCGTTAGAGTCCTCGAATAATTCATTGCATTTCTGAGTATATAATGCTTACCACACTATTCCATGCCAACAGTCGTTCTAAGACCGAACTGAAGTCGGCGGTCGCTGTGGAGGCTGGCCAGGAGGACCTGTTGTCAACAAGTCTTATCATTGAGTTACTTATTGTCAGAACCTTCTACGTCCTTGATCTGTTCACAGGCCATGACGCACCCGTGGAGCTTCTGCTGCCTGCGGAGTACATGGATGACTTCGGGCGATGACGGATGTCGACGCGGACCCAATCTGCACCGGACTGGATCTGTGCTTAACTCGGGGCAGGCGGCCGGGGGTCCCGAAAATAGCATATGCGCAGTGATGTTGATGCTAACATGATGTTGATTAATGTAAAAGAACACGAAGTACCTAATTCCTTCGCTCTCTATTACCTCTAGAGGACTCTAAGCAAGTAGAGCGACTATAGCAGAACCCCATCAAATGTACCAGCGGCGTACAAGGTCAAAAACATCCCCCCTTCCACATAATCAACTGTCACGTAACTCATCAATCCCCTTTATACTCTTGAGATGTGACGAGACTTATCGCACCTCGACCTCCAGCTCCTGCCCAACAAACCTCGGTAGCTCCTTCTCCACATCCGCCCACGTCTTGCTCCCGTCGACAATCGCCTTGATCGCGTCCAGGATCTGGTCCTCGCTCGCGCGTACCTGCAACATCGAGTCGCGATCGCGCAGCGTCAGCGAGCCGTCCTGCACCGTCTGGAAGTCGATCGTCACACCCAGCGGCGTGCCGAGCTCGTCGTTGCGGCTGTACCGTTTGCCGATCGTCGCCGACGAGGCGTCGACCTTGCTCGAGATGCCGAGCTGGCGGAGGCGCTTGGAGAGCTTGGTGACGAAGGGCTTGAACGCCGCGTTGGTCGAGAGGGGCACCAGGAGGACCTTTGTAGGGGCCACCGTCGGAGGGAACGAGAGGACCTAGAGGGAAGAATAAGTGTTAGTAAACATAGCGCCATTGACTTCAATGGCCATGTGTGGAGTCGACGAAGACTGTGGGACAAGAAGACTTACACTCCTGGCCTCGTCACCGCCTTCGCTCGCGCGTGTCCAGTAGCTGTGCTCCATCAGGGAGTAAAGGATACGCCCGATGCCGAACGAGGGCTCGATGACGTTGGGTGTGTACTCTCGCACGTTGATCGTCCGCTTCCGGCGCTCAATCGTCACGAGGTCCTTTGTAATCTCCACAGTGCCCTCGCCGACGCCGGCTACAGAGAGGCTCACGTTGCCGCCCTCGGCGAGCGTCTTGGCGAAGGCCTCGCGCTGCTCCTGGGTCGACTCCGTGAGCGCCTGCTCCACGATTTTGGCATCCTTTTTGAAGCGAGGGCCAAAGAGCTTCTTATTGATGTCGAGCTCCCACTCCTCGACCACCTTGGGCTCCTCGAGCCTCTCGCGCACGTACAGCGCTGCGCCGGTCTTCTTGGCGTGCACGCTGAGGTCGTACGCGCTGCGGTCCGCGCAGCCCACGCACTCGATCCAGCCCGCTGAAGTAAGCAGCTCGCAGTCCCAGCAGTCAGCCGCGTAGTGGGCCATCTCGTTGGCCATGTGCTGTCGGAACCGCATCTTGGACTCGTCCACGCCGATTCTCTTCATGAAGAGATAGATGCGCGCCAGGAAGTAGCCTAGCGTCTCGTTGTCGACGACACCGTCACGCACGGCCTGGCCGATGGACATCTTGCGGAGGTCGGTCTTGCCCGAGAGCTGCACGTGGCGGTCGAGCAGGACGAGCTCAATGTCCTCTACCTCGTGGAAGCGGTCGTGCTTCTTGCCGCCCTCGGGGTCGACAAAGTGCTCGACTTCGGCCATCAGGAACTCGCGCACGCGGAGGAGACCAGCACGGGGGGAGATCTCGTTACGATACGAGCGCCCGATGGACGCCGACGCGAAGGGCATGCCGTTCTGGTTGAACTCGAGGAGCTTGGCGAAGTTGAGGAACTGACCCTGGGCAGTCTCGGGTCGCAGATAGCCCTGAAGATGGCCACTGGGGCCGATGGCGGTTTGGAACATAAGGTTGAAGGGAACCGGATGGGAGGGTTGTACTCCGGTGGCGGGGTTCTTGAGGTCATGCTTGACGATGAGCTCACCGAGCTGCTCGCCATTGTAGTTGTCGATCTGGGCGAGAATCTCTTCATACTCCTTGACGACAGCGTCGTCCAGCTTCACGGCCTCAGTCTTGGCCTTGGACTTCTTCTTCTTCTTCTTATCGGCGCCTTCATCGGCGGCGGCCTCCTCGACCTTTTGGCCGCGGGCCTCCTTGTCACCTTGGAGACGCGCCTCGAGAATGTCCTCGACGAAGTGGTCCGCGCGCATAATATCGCCGCTCTTGGGGTCCTTGCACATCCAATCGGCAAACTTCTCAACGTGGCCACTGGTCTTCAGGACCTCATCGGGTGTCAGGACGGTGCAGTCGACTTCAAGCATGTCCTCTTCGATGACAAAGTGCTTGCGCCAGATGTCAATGACGTTGGCTTGGAGAGCGCAGCCAGGTGGGCCGTAGTCAAACAAGCCGGCGACGCCATTGTAGATCTCGAAGGCCGGGGTGTAAAACATGCGGCGGCGAAGCATTTGATCGAGAAGGGCGCGGTCGAGGGGCTGACCCTTGAGGGTGGTCGCGGTGGGAGCCATTTTGCCTTGAGTGCGGTCTTTGGCCTTGAATTGGGCAGCGTGCAATGGGTTATTCGCGGTATTGAAGGGGCGTGAGTGGAAAGTTGGAAGTCCGGCAAGCCTGGAGCTGACACTGACCCTGCAGCGAGAAGAAGAGAAGAGAATTCGGGATTGAAGAAGGTGAATAGGTCGCATCAACAATCAGACGCTGGCAACTATGCGGACAAGTCGCTGGCGCAGAAGACGCTTATGCAGACAGAGACCGATGTAGGCCAAGGATGGGGTTCAATGACAGCGATGACAGGAGTTTGAATGGAGTCAAAAATTGGCTCTGGAGACGACGACGATGACTCTTCTCTCGAACGGGGGAACGAGAGATCAATCTGAGATCCAATGGAAATTACCGTGTCCTTGTGAGTGGCCGATGAGGGGGGGTGGTGTGTTTCTAGGATGAAGCGGGGTTGCCACAGCGACTTTTCGGTGTTGGACAGGACTGTTGCATTTCCCCTGTGATTCTCCGAGGACGGAACGGTGGGGTGTCCCTAGCCACCCCGCCAAAAGCTTTGTAGACGAGATTTTTCTGCCACCGCCTTTTTTTTCTTGGGAACATTGAAGGCTCAACGCGAACTCTTTGACTTCCCCGGCGAAAGACCAACACAGGGGCTGTACAACACACAACATTGAAGTACCCAGCACCCTCGCTTACTACCAGATAACGCCCTCGTTCTCCCGAGTCCTAGCCAGCCATCGCCGCCATGGGGACCTCCAGCATGTCCCTGTCTCTCAAGACACGCAACAAACTGCGGCGGAAGGACATGTTCGTCGCCGACAAGCAGAAAAGGTCCAAAGACCGCCGTAGCGAGCGCTTGCAGAGGCGCAAGGAGGAGCGCAACGACCCCGAGCTCCGCCGCGAGCGCTTGGAGAGGAACAAGCCGCTCACCATCGACAAGAAGCGTGTGTGGGACGACGTCGACGACGACAGCCTTGGTGTCCAGGTCAACGTCGAGGAGCTGCGGCGGAGGCGGCTTGCGGCGGAGCAGGCCGCCGAGTTAGAGGGCATGGATGAAGCGATGGATGACGGAGAGGACGACGAGGAAGAGGTGGGCAGTGGGGAGGACGGATACGACAGCATGTTGGAGGACGACAGCGAAGAGGAGGAGGAGCGACGGAAAGCCATCGAGAGGAAGGCCCTTAAGCAGCGGAAACGAGACACCAGCGTGGCCCCGTCCATCGCGCCGTCAACCACCAGCACGGCGATAGACCTCGCCCCGACCTCCCTCGTCACAAAGTTCCCGACCCTCTTCACCGATGACGCCGCCGCCCCGCAGACCGCCAAGATCCTCATCACCACCTCCCTCCGCAGCACCCTCCACGAGGAGGCCCGCCTTCTCTGCACCCTCTTCCCCAACAGCAACTACGTGCCCCGCAGCTCCCACCGCTACGGCCACAAGTACTCCCTCCGCGAGATCGCAAAGTTCGCCGCCAACCGCGATTACACGAGCGTCATTCTCCTCCATGAAGACCAGAAGCAGCCCTCGGGCCTCTCCATCGTCCACCTCCCCTCCGGGCCCACTCTATCCTTTAGTATTACCCCGGGCTCGTGGATGCCGGGCAAGAAGCTCCCCGGCCACGGCAACCCGACGGAGCACTGGCCCGAGCTGCTCCTCAACGGGTTCTCTACCCCTCTCGGCATCCTGACGGCGCGGGTGCTCACGTCCCTGTTCCCCGTCCGGCCCGAGTTCGAGGGGAGGCAGGTTGTTTGCTTCCACAATCAGCGCGACTTCATCTTCGTGCGACGGCACCGCTACCTATTCAAGGAATCCGACAAGTCCATCGCCGACGAGGACGGGAAGCCCATGGCCGGTGTGGAGGGCATACGCGTTGGCCTCCAGGAGCTAGGGCCTCGGTGGGCTATGAAGCTCAGGAGGGTGGACAAGGGTGTCGGCTGGGCTGGGAGCCAGGGCGAGGACGCCATTCAATGGGCTTGGAAGGCTAAGATGGAAAAGGATAGGAAGCGATTCAATCTCTAATATGTGCTTTATCAGGCAAAGGTGTTCAAAGGGTCTTACTTTCTACTGCAGAACTCGACTTGAGACAACAAATTCACAGAGCCGGTGGTGAATCTATCTTTATCTCGGCGACTTTCAAGAAATCACACACTTGAAATTGACATCTATCCAGTAGGTGACTGTGCATATCAAACTCCAAGCTGTCGTATTCAGCTTTTCCTGGTGCCCAATGTATCTCCGACGGGCCCGTCTCGTCGAAGACCATTATCACACCCACACGCTAGATCGGTATGCAGTGCGTTTGCGCTAGGCTGTCAAACCAATGCAGTGAAACGAGAACTCTTTTGATCTCACAAACAAAAACACACCGTAACCAGTCTTGACACTCCCAAAACGCCTGTATACAAGTCAGATGTTGAGAATATGTGTAACACAAAGAGTACAACAAGAGAGAAGACTTGTCTCCCTCTCAGTATATGGACAAAGAGAAAATAACTGTTGCAAACAACGAAGACCTATTTCGCGGACTGGGCGGCCTTCGCCTTGTTATGCCTCGTCATAACAATATAGTAACTATGGATTCCGTTAGTTTGGTGGGACCGAATCTGTAGGAATGGCGGAGAAGACGTACAATGTGATCCCGCCGACAGCAATGACCACACCAATGATAGACTTGTCGCCGATGGGCCGCCCGGAGACGAACCAGCCCAGCGCAACAATCGTACAAGTTTTGAGGTGACCGACGACAGTACTCGACACCGCTCCCGTCTGTGCGATGATGAAGAACTGCGAGATGTTGATGAGAGACGCAAAGAGGCCGGACTGTGAATAGAAAAAGTGGGATGTTGTTAGTTTCAAATGTAGCGTACAGGGGCGGGGAAAGCATTGATAAGAAGGGGGGAGTGGGGGGGGAGGGGGGGACGTTACCATGAGGATCATTCCCCATCGACCGATGGGCACATGACCAAAGTCGGGAAACGAGTCGACAAAGGGAATAACGTAGAGAAGTACGAAGGCGCTCCAGGGGGCCTGGTTGAAGAGGAGCTGCATGCTGTTCATCTCGAGCTTGCGGTGGTAACTCCCGATCCAGACGGTGTATAGGGATGAGGCGAAGACGCCCGTGAAGGCGAACACGACGCCGAGCGGGGACGTGGTCTTGACGTTTGAGTTGTCCGTGGGTTGCGAGTCGTAGTACGAGACCAGTCCCACCCCGAAGCAAACGGGAATCAACGTGAGGACGGCCTTGCGGGGCAGGGTGGCGCGGTAGAGGACAAAGTTCATCAGGGCGACGACGGGGGTCAGCAGGATGCGTGCGAGCTGATAGAAGGTGACGGAGGAGAAGGCGAGGGAGAAATTAGGCAGGATGACGTTGAGGCACATGGCGATGCAGAGCGGGAGCATGGTCCGGAAGGGCACGCGGCGCGGGGTGAACTTGGAGAGGGGCGGCTTGGAGAAGATGAAGAGCGTGAGGAAGGTGACGACGAAGTGGAAACAGGCGAAGCTGAGCTGGCACAGCTTGAACTGGGGATCTGAGAAGATGGCCTTGTTGGTAAACACCTACGCGAACGAAGTGCACGTTAGCATCCGTGAAGCAGCAACAGGCAGGAGAGAGCTCAAAGTGTCCATAGACACCGGGAGCTTACAATTCCAATCGTCGCAAGAGTATTGATAGTCATCCAGATGAGTGCGGCCTTGAAGCTAGCCTTCGGCGGTTCAGCAGGCTTCTCGCTATCGTGGGGGAGGAGAGAGTCCTCCTCCTCCTCCTCAAAGCGCTTTCCAAACTCGACGTCCAAGGATTTTCTCCCACTCTCATCCGGGTCGAGGTTGTTCATTTCCAGGGTGAGCTTCTCATGATCGTCCATTACCGTCGAGGAGGAAAGCGAGGGGGACAGGGGGGCTGCTATGCCCTTCGGTAGGTCTGCCATTGATCCTGCTGTGGTATTCGAGTCTGTGGGAAGCCGATGCTGTGAGGTATGTAGGCTTCTCGCACGAAGCTGGTAGATATTCCAACGACAGAGGTGTAAGGAGGCTGTAACCAAATGTCCGTATCGGTGTCAATTAGCTGGAAGCGGAGTGGGTGTCTTCTGTATGAACTCGCATGCGAATACCGACACACACGGTGACCGGAAGTGGACGTAGACGCCGTCCAGTGTATGACTTCGTGCAAGTGAGAGAGGTCTGGTCTTGCACCCGCTTGTCCAAGAACTGGAACTGAACTCAACTATCGTAGATAGGTCGGTGTGCTAATGAGGAGAGTAACCCGGTATCCTAACGGGTGAAAACGAAACCTGGAAGTGTATTTACTTTGAGACGGGTGCAATATCCGCCACTCCCGGAAGCTTGTGTTAGACCAGGTTTACGAGTTGCCTTTGGGGAGGTGGTGGGCCCGGTTGTTTGGGAATGCGTCAACAGGAGGGGCCATGATTTCGACACTACAGTACTCGTACAGTCGAAATATTCTGTTGCCCCCACTGGCATTGATAGTGCAGAGCGGCTCCGCTTCACATCGACGACATCAATACAAGTAGACGAACATTGAAGTAACTCAAAAAGGCAATGACCCCCTCGACCTCGACTCCCTCCCTTCACGTCCTTCATTAGTGGATTTCCTCACGGTACACTATTATTACGAGGACACTGATCTTCATACGAAAGTATAGACGCTCAATGACCACGGGGTCTTTACGAGGTATCAATTGAAGATGTCCAATCACCATCCACCGCGGACATACTTGACTGCAGGGAGGATGCTGCTGCAAGGGAGTCCCGTTATTTCCTATAATTAATCTTAACGTCAGTGCTGCCAGTACACTATTGTCGATATATCCAAGATAGGCAGTATGTTTCTTTGACTATTCCCTACCCCTATTTTATCATCAGCTGCGGCCAATGTACGGAAGACATTTGATCATTGGTGCTGTCAAGCAAGGTGCCTTTCCGTATCCCCCCATGGGCAAGTCTCAGGAAGAAACATCGCCGCGAATAAAAAGAGGTCAAATTCATCAAGGCCTCCACCGATCAGGGCACACTGTGACCTTATTCGCTTCTCTGATTTCAAGTTGGCAAGGGCACCTGCAGATCACCTTCTCTCGACCTCGACTCAAACACCAAATCCAAGGTCGAGGCGACAGATCATCAGGTCGATCAACGTCGTCAGCGCTCCTCTTAATCTGATCTCAGGCACGGGCGACAAAGATCAAATACAATCAAAATAGTGGGGGCGTTTGCTCACCCTGCAGCGCCAGGTGTCGGGAAGGATCAACGTTTAGTACCCACACACAATGCGACTTGAGTTGAAGCCCAGCCAAGCTTTCTTCCCGCACGAGTTGCGGGAATCGGTAATAATATGGACTCGGCAAGAATGTAACATTTTGCGACGTTCCCATTCGGGCCTGGCGCACGGCGGAAAGTCAACTCCCCTGGGACGTACGGGAGTGCAAAAGTTAATATATTCCCGATCCGGACCCCTGCCTCGTTCTTGAGTCCCGCCGAATATTGACAAGGGTCCATTGCGCAAACGCCACAAGCCAATTGTGTCTTCCAACATGTCAACGTGGACGTCACCAATGTTTCTCTAATTTTGGCGTCACCAGCTCGTGTCCGCACGACACGAGGCAAAAAGTCTGAGCGACGGAACAACTGATGCAATGGTCTTATTCGTGTCTGACGAGTTTTGCGTCTCATAGACGTTGACAGGCGGGACTAGGGACCATGTGAATCCCCGAGAACGTGGATCATTGAAGTCTCGAAAGCAATTCCTGTTTGCCACTGGCTGCTCCAGCTCAAACGCCGAGGCACTTTACACTACGAAAGTACTTTTTCGGTAGTGTAATCGTCTATGTACTCCGTATAATGGAGCGTCCCTATGCTGTGTACTCCGTTAGGGTTCCAGGCCCTGGATCAAGAGTCAACAATAGAGTAGGGAAACCCTCGTCTCATCCGCTGTTGATTCATTCATGTCAGCGGGCCGGCGAGATCATGAGACAACACCACAGGACTGACTGTACTCGTAAGTGGCTGGCACTCTTCTGCGGTATCCGGCCGGCTCGATATTATCATCAACACTTGTTTCACATCGGCTGCTGGTTCACACAGCCTGGACCACAAACTTTTAACTAACTCCACATCGCGGCCGTGTTCCGGCAACAGGGGTTTTGTCTCGTTTCCTTGATGGGGGAGATTAACGGGGCGGGTGCTCGTCGTAATCCACCTCCACATGGTACGACTGCAGCTGAAGATCAAGCAAAACAGAGTAGCGAAGCCGTACGAAAGCACCACACACTTTGTAAGTACATACTCCGTAGAGCTTCAAGTTACATACAGTGAGGAATACGTACTGTCGGCCATTGTTTTTGCAGCAGCCACCACCAGCCGTCAGATCTCGTGGGTTGTGCTCCTCACAGGTTGTATTGAGGCGCGATGCCCAAGGCATCCCAAAGCTGAGGGGGCTCCGGGTGAGAGTGGCGAGAGCTGACGCTAGGGTAGATGGAACAGCCGCAGTCTCTGACTTTGGCCGGGGGAGCCCCAATCTGCTGGGCCTTGATACTTCGCTCCCCTGGGTCTATCAACTTACATAACATCGTTGGGTGCTCCAAACTTTGGAGATCATCAAGGGTATTATTGAATGTTCTGCGTGCTCAAGTTCGAGGTGACCGGTGACCTGCAGGGACGCAAGGAGGACAAACGTGCAGTTTTCTGGCCTCTCATTGCACGGTGCACAACCTCGAGGCCCCATCGGTGTTGCAGGCTACATGTAGGAATACGCACTAGGCTCTCAGTGCGTGTAGCATGAGGTGTATCAATGTGAGTACGAGGGTAGATCAGGACTTACACTACGAGTACACTAGTGGCAGTACCAGACGGGAGTTCATTCTCCGGTTCCCAGTGTTACTTATTCAAATTGGCGTACGAAACAGCGACTGGAAGTAGATATTGGCCAATGCAAACATCAATCAAGGATGCGTCGTCCTCCGTAGTGCCTGCCCCTGTTGATCAACGGGCAGGTCCTGGATGGCGCAGGTGCGACCCACCACAGCTTGGATACACCGGAACACATTTGGGAGCCTGATATTATTAAAACTACATGT
>JAXQGT010000538.1:0-10941 GCA_037040375.1 Basipetospora sp. M8501
GCTGGCGTGGCAGGTGCTTCGCGCGCGCGTAGCCCAGCAGCGGCGCGAGGAGCGCGAGGAGCAGGTGCACTCGCTGCGCAACAGCGTGCTGAGCAAGGACCGCATCACGAGGGCGGACAAGATCCGCACGTACAACTTCAGCCAGGACAGGTGCACGGACCACAGGAGCGGGCTGGACGTGCATAACCTGCCCGACGTGCTGGAGGGCGGCGAGACGCTCGAGAAGGTCATGGAGAGCGTGAGGGAGTGGATGGTCGCGAGGGAGATCAGGGCCATGATGGCGGAGGAGGACGAGAAGGCCAGGCTGGCGAGCAGCGAAAAAGCTGGGAAGAAGTAATGAGGAATTGGCGAGGGTGTGCGTTGTAGCTGTCTTATATATCTTTGTATGATGATCTCCCTCCCCGAAGATGCCCTGTAACAATAGAACTTATAGAGGATACAAAATACACCGCGTGAAAGTTCAGGCCTGTCCCTGGCCAACTGAACAACAAAAGAAAATGTCGGTGACCCATCACGATGGCGGGATACAAAGGCAAAAGCAACAAACCCAGCCGGTTCCCCCTTTTCTTTCGATATATCCTACCCGCCTTGTTGTATCTATCCAAACTAACTACATCAAAGTGTTATCTTTCACCCTGCCCCGGCCGCGATTCGATACTCCTCCGGTGTCTCGGGCCAGACGTCCACCCCGTCCATGACGACGGCCTGCATGCCTCCGAGAGTATGCTCCAGCACGTGGCAGTGCAGCAACCAGGGCCCAGGATCCCTCGAGTGGTACCTCAGCACCATCCACACGTCGTCGTCCCAGGGCTCGGAGCGCAGGCTGGAGAAGCCGTCCTTGAGCGGGGGGTCCACGAGGTTGAGGGCGCCCGGCGGCAGGGCCCTCTCGGCGTCCCGGACGGTGTCCCAGGTCCACGGGCCGTACCCGGTGCCGAGGAGGTGCATCTTGACGCCGTGCTTGTGGATGGGGTGCACGGGGTTGGGCGCGGTGTGGGTGACGATGACGAGGTCCACCCAGGTGTCGTTGAGGGTGGTGACGGTCATGTTGGGGATGGGCGAGGGGTCCATGACGAGGGGTACGGGGAGCGTTTCGAGGGTGGCCGGGGCTAGGGAGGTGAAGTTCATGGCCCAGAGGTAAGGGGGCACGACGTTGCCCATGTGCAGGATGTGCGTGGCGTCTGCGTACCGGGGCATAGGGATGGGCGGGTAGGGTTTCGCGTGGGTCAGGTTGAAGACGACGACGTCCGGGGACAGGGGCTTGCCGGCGTCGTTGATGTACGGTGTCGAAGTCGACCTGGAGGGCCGGATGTGCGATCTCGGGTGGCGTCGCCCGTGCTTACCGCGCTGACCTTGCTGGCCATGCCCCTGGTGAAGCCCCTGCTGTCCCTGCTGCCCACCCTGCGCACCCTGTTGATCGCTACTTCCGCAGGACCTAGATCTCAGAGACGGGCAGGTGGTTTTAGCTCTGGTGCTAGTGCCAGGGCTGACGGTGGAAGTTGATCTGGAGACGGAGCTAGTTCTAGTGCTGGTTGTGGTGCTAGTTCTTGTCGTGGTGCTAGTTATGTCGCCGGAGCCGCAGACCTCCAGCGTTGCATACCCGACCACAATCTGCGGCTCCGTGGTAGCCGCGACTCTTATCGTGAAGCTTCCTGACCTGTAGAGCTTGACGAGCACAGATACGCGTTCTCCGTTGGTGACGGGCACGGCGTGCACGTGGTGTGGGGTGATGTAACCCCCATCCAGAGCGAACACCCACATGGGGTGCTCGTCGATGGAGACCATGGTCGTGATGGAGTGGAAGCCGCCGATGAGGTGCAGCACCGCCCATCCCTCTTCGCTGCCCCCTTCGCACAAGGCGCCCCCGCCCACGCGCACGACTTCGGTGGGGCCGTCTGTTGGGTTGCACCCGTGGAACATGCTCCGGGGGATGGCGTTCGGGTCACCGCGGCCGCCCCATTGGAGAGCCATCAGGTCGCGCGGATAGCATCTGGAGAGAAATAGAAAGAGACGACGATTCAGTTATGCTGGTGTGAGGACCGCACGCAGACGAAGGAGGGGAGGGGGGAGGAAGAGGGGCTGGGTTTTCGTTTTCTCACCCCTTGTCCGTCATCTCTCCGTTCACGAGACTCAGCGCCCTCCTCTGCATGGAACTCAGCAGGGTGTCCAGCTCCTCGGGCGTCTTGCACCGCACGCTGCCCTTCCCGTTGATGAGTACGGAGTCCCAGCAAGCCGGATCGAACCTGGCCCTCTGGGTGTACTCCCACGCGTCGTCAGCCATGACGTGCCTGTGCTCCGACAGGATGATCGGTCTTGCGTCCCGCTCGGCGGCCTCCATGGCGCGGACGGCGTCTTCGCTCCAACCGGTGGCGGCGGCGATCAAGTGGAAGGGCTTCGGGGTGTCCTCGCGGGGCAGCACGGTGAGGGCACCAAAGAGGCCGTCCTCGAGCTGGGTGTGCGAGTGCGAGTGGTACCAGTAGCTCCCTGCCTGCGTCGCTTTCCAGCGGTAGGTAAAGGTAGTGCCTGGGGCGATGGGGCGCTGGGTGAGCCCCGGTGTCCCGTCGGCCCAGGGGGTTCGGTGCATCTCGAGACCTTTTGTGTTTCGTTCCTGCAGTCAGTCTTGACGGTTCCCGTTCTTCAAAGCAAGGGTAAAAACAGGCAAGGTCTGTGGAAATGGACCGGATGCGAAAGGGGGCGGCCAAGATGGGCATATATATACCGTGGACGTGTATACTCGTGCCCTCCTCGAGGCCGTTGTACACCTCTATGACGACGTCGTCATCCTGATTGACGGTTATGGGTGGCGCGGGGAACTGGCCGTTCACCTTGAGGATGTCTCTCTCGACACCATCTGGCGCAGCAGTTCCCCAGGCAATCTCCAGCTTGAAGGTCCTAGTCTCGGCCGAGATGCATCCTACCAGCACAAGACCGATGGCAAGGATGCTCATAAAGGTACGAGCCATCCTAAACCCTAACTGGATTCGAGATGGGGAGATGGTGGCCGCAGGTGGTGTCGATCCCTATATATACTATCTTCTTATAAGAAGGAGCACTGGTCCGATGATCCGGGAACCAAGAACACGAAAGAATGTGGCAAGTGAGAGTAAAGAATGATAGGAAATGAAA
Source organism: Basipetospora sp. M8501 (assembly GCA_037040375.1). Classification (NCBI taxonomy): domain Eukaryota; kingdom Fungi; phylum Ascomycota; class Sordariomycetes; order Microascales; genus Basipetospora; species Basipetospora sp. M8501. The sequence continues at coordinate 3,124 of JAXQGT010000538.1, forward strand.
GAAAGCGAACGAGAGTACACGGGAAATGCGGAGGGCTTCGGAGGCAAAGTCAGCGCGCGAAGGGGGCGCTGTCTCTCCCTTATAACCTGGCCTCGCGCTTCCCCCCTCCCTCCCTCTAATGACTCTTGATGCAAGCCACCAGACACCTCGGATACCAAGAAGTTGACATCACAGGGCGCCCATGCAGCGACCCGGAGGGAAATGAAAGGGCATTGTTGATCCTCTCCACATGTCTAGCATCCCACGGCCCGATCACCCCGACCCCCCTTTCTTTTCTCTCTCTATCCCTTCTCCTCATCCCCCCCACTCCCACCTCGTTTCCACAGTCCCTTCTGCTCTAGACAAGCCAATGCGCGTCGGGACGTGCATAAGTGATGCTAGGGAGTTGTGCAGACAGCTAGGCCAGAGAGAATACAAGGTGGCGCTTGGTGATGGATGGGAGTGAGTCCTGGACGTTGGTGGTGCAGCAGCATCCTGCTCATCGGCTGTCCACTGCCGAGAGCGGCCGCGGATTGCATAGATTGAGAGGGAGCGAGAGAGAGAGAGAAGGGGGAAAGTGGGGGGAGAAGAAGAAGCCACTCGCGGGTTTACGAAAGACATTATTGATCAGCCATCCGCCATCAGCCATGTTCCCGTCGATCTTCACGGGGTTACACGGGGGAAGGTAGGCGAGGCTCACGTTATCATCTTGCCCTCTCTCTTTCTCTCGGTCCTGCACTAGTTTTCCGGCCCGGTGGGGGGGTCAAGTACTACATGTCGTTGTTTTATTCCCACTGCTGTGGGTGGACAGCGGCCAGGGACACAGTTCACCAGCATCACTTGTTGCCAACATGGGTATCCCGTTCCGTTCCCTCGGCCAAACCCCCGTCTTTGCGGGACCTGTCTCCCAGTTTCCAGGACCATGGAAGCAACGAAGGTAAGGCGCAGGCGGAGGCGGGGAAGGAAACGGAAGTGGTGGTCGGTCGGGAAAATAGGACAGAGCGGGAGTCACCGCGGTTCCGTCGTCAGTTTATGCCCTTATGTTGCATTGGGAAGGAAGAAGGGAGGGGATTAGGGAGCACGAGAGGATGCTAGTATTCGAGGAGGAGTCGGGCTCGGGTGGCACAACAGAGATGTGGTTCGCTACCATATGCTCACATGCAAGGTGCCGAAGTAGCTCTAAATATAAAGGCAAAGAATCCAGGACAGGACACGGAAACGAGGAAGGGCGCATCGTGTTCCGCTCAGGTATGTGCAGCCAGTCTTGTGTTCCCTCACTTGTCCGGGGGCTGTGGCTTTTCTTCGTCTTTTCTTCTTTGCTCAGTTCGGTTCAGCCCGTATTCGCCGAGCACGAGCACGAGCACGAGCGCATATGAGGATCGGAAGGTACATTTTCTGATCCGCCTGCTATTTGTCCGTTGATTTGAGGCGCGTCCGCGTCGTCAAGGGGGGCGGACGATAATCCGGCTGCCTGGGCTTCGGTGTGTCGGGGTGTTTGTGCCGTTGTGGTTCGACTTACGCGGGGAGACTGAGACCAGGCAGCAGAATTATCGCGACTGGACACTTCACTTATAAAAGTTCCCGGGAGGCACAATAACATCTGCACCCGTTCAATGACACAATACGCCATCTTCCCTGTTCCTGGCGAATCAAGGGACGATAAATGCCATCATCCACCGTTCGGGTTCTGTCGTATTACAACCAGTTCCACCAGCCCAAGAAAGAAGAAAAGAAACGAACAAAACGATGGTGTCCGTCTTCCAGTCGCACCAGCAGCACCATGCAAACTCCCTCCTCGAGACATCGTGGCTCGGCCAGCCTCTCCCTCCGCCGAGTCCCTTTTCGGCATGTCAGCCATCGCGTCCGTCGCCTACTTCGCCCGCGCCAGCATGCGAGAAGCCGCGAGCCCTGGAGCTGTTCGACCTGCCCCTCGAGGTGCGCGACATGATCTGGGAGTTCACACTCCCGCCCGCCCGCCTCTTCCACGTCCGTCGCCTGGAGAAGGAGACGGCTGCGCCCGCGGAAATGGCCGAGGACGACGCGGGGCGGCAATTCTCGTTGGGCATGATGCGTGGACAGCGCATCCGTCGCCGCGGCCGGAACGGCGACGACAGCCACAGCCAGCAGCAGCAGGGCCAGAGTGGAAGCAGCCCAGAGGACAACAACAGCAACAGCAACAGAAGCGAAGTGCGTCCGCAACAACCGACGCGCCTGCTGCGATTCCACAAACCGCACCCTCCCCCCGTGACGCTCCACATCTGCGCTGAGTCTCGCCGCCTGGCCCTCCGCCGCGGTTTCTTCCTCCGCGCCGCCACGAACCTACCCGGAGCCGCCTTCTTCTACTTCTCCCCGTCCTCCGACGTGGTGTATCTCGACCGCGATTTCTGCGGGCCGGTACCCACGTCCGTCCTCCGCGCCCTCCCCCACCAAGACGGCCACCCGACCTTTTCAGTCCCCGGGCTGGACCGCGTGCGCCGCGTGGGCGTCGAGTGGCGCTGGCTCTTCCGCGACGGCAGCTTGCCGCTAGACCAGTACGCCTCGCCATTTCTACGCCGCTACTGGCGCGAGAAGATGCAGTGCGTGCGGGCGTACACGCCCGCCATGGACACGCTCTGCTACGTCCTGCCCAAGCTGCGGTACCAGGGGGGTTACCCCTGGGGCCGAGAACCCGACGCCGCGGCCGGGCTCGGGGCCAAGTTGGAGGACCTGCCGGACAGGGTGATTATCCCCATCGAGAGTGGGCACAGGCCGTGGGTGCACGTCCGGAGGCAGCTGGAGGCCGCCCTGCAGCTGGGGGGCGATGACGACGACGACAACGCGGGAGGGAGCCGCGGGGTAATGCGCCCACTTGCCATTGAGGGCATGTGGCTGATCAGGGACGAGGCACCGTGGAGGCTCGAGTCTCCGAGTATTAGGTGCTTCGACTAGGGGAGTGGTAGGCTTACTGCCTCGCCTCCTCCCCGGAGTGCTGATTCCCTCTATCTCCGAGCTCCATGGAGATAGACAGAATAAAAGAAGCACCTCGTTCGAGGTGGAACCGCAACACGACACAATGGCCTCAACTCCGGGCTGGTCGCTAGAACAATGACGGTGATACTGGAAGTGACACAGGGTGGCAGACAGGATCAATCCCACATCGTTCCCCGGACGCTGAAGTGACGGAGGGGGCGTCTATTCCTTTTCACCCATGCATGGAATATCTCTACATATACGATATACATAAATATATATAAATATATGAGCCGCTTCGTTAGATCCCACCGAGATATCGCCACGTCGGCGCAAGGAATGCACGATCCAGGCCCTCGCTCCACATTCGTCAGGCTGCAAGCTGTAAGCTGCATGGCATTGCTTCTTCCATTTTCCCAACTCGACGTGTCTCCCCGTACGAGAACAAGACGTCGCACGACATTGACGTAGGTCGTATTCCGGGTAACAAAGGGGAGATGGTTTCCCCCCTCCCCCCTTTTTCTCTCCAGTATCAATCTCCTGAGTCTCTTCGTCTTAGCGTCGTCATTCCTTGCTTGAAATGCTGCCCGATCACTCCCTCCATTTCTCTCTCGTCTTTTTCCCACTTCCGCGCAGCTGCCTTGGCCTTGGGCAACGAAAAAGAGCGAGTCCTCCCTGGTGAGCGTCGTGTTCTAGTGGTGATATCGCCGGACATCTTCCACCGGACCTCCAGTGCTACTGCTCTGCTGTGACCCCCACGGCCCGTATCCGCCAAGCATCTCGGTGTCCATCTCAGCAAGAAGCATGAGGTCAGGAAGGAGAGGACAAGGGAGAGAAAAGGGATTGGAAGTGCAAAAGAAAAAGAGGAAATAGCACTAGTAGAGGTAGAAACAGGTGGGAAAGCAGAAGAGGCCTCCTCGCAACTCGGAGTTCTGGGAGAAACGCTCGCCCCCTGCGGACCTTGAACACGCGGGCTTCGTTCGAATGCCTCTCCACTCGTCGCTTCCGCCTCGTTCCTAGTGACAACCCCTCCTGTGTATTACAAAAGGAGAGATGCACCAAGAACAAGGACTCACCAGCTGACGTCGCTCGCATGAAGCGCCCCCGTCGATCTGGGGCGATATGATGTCTTCTCATGCCTCCACCGCGTCTTGCTTGATCTCCCCTTGTCCCCTGGTTTTTCTCGCCACTTCAATGCTCACCCCCCCTTTGTCCCGTAAGATCCTCCGGAGATCTCCGGTCACCGGGCGTAAAGATTGAAGGATTAAGATCTCCAGTCATTGGGCGTAAGAATGGAGAATTAATAGAAAAGAGGGACTCCAAAAGAAAATCGGGGCTTCAACTCCGTATGTGTGCAAGGATACACACAGGGCAGTCATCTCTGACTAGCATGATCGTCCTCGCCCCTCACTCCCAAGCCACTTCAACAGGCGGCGTATGCACATCATAGACGGTGGCGCCCGGGGGTGGGAGGCCGACGCGGCAAACGTTTCAGGCCCGACCACCCTGCATTTGTTGGGGTGGTTCTACGTGTTTACTTCGTATGCCTGTTGGAGAGAACTATGGATACGTCCACGGTGGGTGAAAGAGTCGTAAAGAGGAAAGAAAGGGAATCACATTCATCATGGGTCTTGTCAAAAAGGACGTCAAGTTTGAAATATTGGGTTTATTTATTTCCAATTTTTTGGTATTTCAATTGCTAGATAGAAATAGACAATGATTTCAAGACAGGGCTCGTGTATTTGCCAAGCCCCGTCGTGTAAGTCGCTGAGTGAACCTCTGCGACTTAAACTCCAATAGCCAAGAGAATAAACGGTACACGAATGTTTTCCAGTTTTTTGCCTCCAGCCTTCAAGGGGGGTTATGCGAAAGATGTACAGATGATTGGCGGGGCAGGATGCTAATGCTTTTGGAGTACCGGGGGTAGACCGTGGTATAAATGATTTCCCTGTGGACGTGTCCAAAGGCAAGAAGAGAAACTTCAACAGGAGTAAAAGGGAAAGGTGGTATAGAGAGAAACCAGGAGAGAAAGTATGCTGTGGAAGGGAAGAGTGTCCAAGCAAGCTTGGAAGAGAGGCCGTCATTTTTGTTACATGTAAGTCCAAGTGGACAACGCCGGTGTTGATGCACCCAAGGAATGGGACAGGACGATGGAATAAAGATGGGGAAAAGGGGGTGAAATATATAGTAAAAAGAGAAGACTCCGAGACTGGATACGAAGCTTCGAAGAAGAGTAAAGAATAAGAAGTGTTGAGTGATAAGGAACGTAGCGAGTGGGTATCGAAGGTTGAAAGGATAGTCGTGGGTAAGCCGTGATAAGCGTAAGGAACGTGGCAAATCAATCATAGGAAAGATAGTTTGGCATGTCGGATAAGATAAAGAAACAGTGAAATAATGATAGTCAGAAGTGTTGATGATTAAAATGTTTAGGACGCAGTCATAGATCGAGCCGGAGGGTCGGGACGGAAGACTGCGTTGGTGAGGAAGACCGGCTCCTCGGCCTTGGTCTCTTTGGTTTGCTTGATCTCGACCTTGGTCTCCTTGGGCTCGCCTGCGGGTTTCTCGTTGTCTTTCATGGGGGGAGAGGGTGCCCTCGACGAAGGAGCCTCGCTGGTGGTAGGGCTGTCAGGCCTGGCTACGCCGCAGAGCAGGTCGTGGCTGCGAGCCCGGTGGAGCTGCTGCCTCTCCGACTCGTTCAGTGCGTTCAGTTCCGCCTCGGCGCTCATCTTGGTGAACTCGCTCTCGACGTCGGCGAGGAGCGCGTACACGTCGCTGTCCGCATACACCCGGATGCTCTCGCAGTCCTTGCGGCTTAGAACCGTCAGGGTGCTCTTCCTGTCGATGCCAAGGGCTGCCGCCTCCTCAACGAGAGGCTGTTCTAGGATGGTGCTGGGAACCTGGGCCACGACGCGGTGGGGAGAGGGCGAGGTGCTGGCATTGTGTGTCGAGAAGGATGTCTTGGTAGGGCTGCGGGGCGGGGTGGAAATGTTACCCACGCCATTGTGCTGGGGTGGCCGAATGCCCATGGCGAGTTGTAGGGATTCCGAAGCAGCCGCTGCTCCGTTGATGTTAATCGTTGCGGCCGCTGCGACGTGCTCAAGGAGCTTTTGCCGAACCCGCGTGCGGCGGTTCTCGGCCTGCTCGAGCTTGGTCACCCAGTCGTCGATGGAGTTGTCGAGCTCCGCGAGGGCCTCTTCCTGCTTGAGCATGGAGTCGTGGCTGAACTTGGCTACACGAGGGGACCGGAGGTACTGGCAGATGCGAGAGTGGAGGTTCCGCCGGCCAGCTCGGAGCGAAGTGTAAGTCCGCCGGAGATACTCAGTCCGCTCATCCAGATTGCGGAGTTCCTGGAAATTTTGTTAGTCGATACGATGATGGGGTTGAGACATGGTACCAATTCAAAGCATGACTTACCCGTGATAGAGCCTCCACATCTTCCTTCCGCAAAACTTCAAAGCGGGCGGCCTGCCCAACGGCCTGCCTATGCAGGTCCGCAATCTCGGTCGGACTCATGGCATTAGCAACTTCCGAGGCCTTCCAACCTTTGGGAAGTTGCTCAAAGGCCTTGCGCTCGGCACTCTGGCTCCGCTTCTTCGAGTCCGCCCTCTTCAGGGTTAGTCCGGGGTTGGTGCGGACATCGTTCCTCTTCCTCGGCCTACCCCTATCCATGATGCTTCCAGACTCCGAGACGCCCCGCCTGTGGCCGTACATCACGGCATTGGCGCTACGGGGCTCATCCGTCTTGGGGGTGGCAGCCCTTTCAATTATGTTCTGAGTTGGCGTGGTGGCACGAGCGGCGCCTTCCCACGGCTTGGGTGACGCTCGAGATTCGGTGACAGGAGCCGAGATGGGTGTTGGAAGGGTCGAAGCCGTCATGACCGTCGAAGAGGACGACAAGGGAGTAAAGGGCGTTCGGGTCTTGGGGGAGTCGTCGGTTCGTGCGGATCGGATTTGCGGGTCTACAGGAGTGCTACCGGACCGGAGGCGGGAGAGAGAAATCTGCTTGGCTAACCTCGGGATGGTGCCTTGTTGGGTTGGGATGACGAGAGGGGTGAGCTTCTTAGGGGACAGTGGCTGCCTTTGGGTTGGTGTTTGCGACCGCTGGAACTCGGAGCCAGGAGAGAGGTCGGGGAACGTGATCTCCTCAATGGGGCTGTTGAGTAGAGGGATATCGAGCAGATTCGCCTTCCAGCTGCTACCAGGAGCGCTGATGGACCGCTCGTGCAGAGGAGGGCGTCCTGGTATCGTAGCTGCTAGAGTCAGTTCTCGCTCTTCATGCCCCGAGAATCCCGGAAGGCTACTCACGAGAATCCATAGCGACCTCTTGAACAGTTGTCATGGGGCCAAGCTCAGGAACACTGATCTTCCTCCTCCTTGTGAGGTTGTGCTCCTTGATCCGGATACGAAGCCCGTTGCTCGTGGCAGTGAGTTTGTCGCCCTTTTCCGACTTCCCGGACTGCGACATGACATGTGCAAATGCTTGCTCCGGATCCAAGCTCTTACCAGCGGGAGCTTGGTTGCCCCGGGGGAAGAGCTGGTACTTCCTAGTTTCAATCTGCTGCTGCATCCTCCAAGCGAAAGGCTGCTTCTCAGCAGCGGGAGCCGACCCAGCGGGAGGAGATGTTAACTGGAGGTTGGGAAGCAGAGAGTTAGTTTATATGAGATGGTCTAAGGTGTCAAGTCGAGTATGACGCGAACTAGCCCGACAGAAATAGTTTAAGTGGTTGCATACCGAGTCATTGGAAGGTTGTGGGGAGGTTGGCTTCGCTATATACGAGTCGAAGTTAATCGACTCGACGTCGGCATCCGCTATGATATCTAATTTATATATTAGTTACAAATGGCTAATAAGTCAAGACCTAAACAAGCAAAGGCACCATATCGTAAATA
>JAXQGT010000539.1:0-11056 GCA_037040375.1 Basipetospora sp. M8501
TTATTAACCGAATATTCTTCACAAGGCAAATTCCCAAATATGGGTGTACGAGACTTATTTTGGTCAAGGATTGCTACTGACAAAGGCTAACAAAAAACCAAGAAGCAATCTCCATCTCCGGGATTCCATCTAACTACATACTCCTGTTCCGCCAGTATAATCGACAAACCCAGGACAAAGGAAACCAATTCTCTCCATCTGATTGGAATTAGAGTAGAGATCCATTACCAGCGGTGGAGCATAAACACACATACTCGCAAAACAATGCAAAGTGGCCATAATCTCATCAAGTCATCCACGAAGCTCACTCATTTCTGACGCACCCCACCCAAAAGACACGTAGATCGCCCACGCAGAGGAGCACCTCTTCGCGCCTGCCACTGTATCATCGCATTCGTTGTGTAGGATCAAAGTTCCCGTTCTCGACGCTTGGATATGCACCACCGCTCATTTCCGCAAATTCCCAGTCAAACGACATAGGTAAGGCGTAAAGATCCGGGGGTAGTAGTGGCTGCTGGAACGGCGCTCCCATTGGCATGTGCGGGGACTGCACGCCGCCCTGTGGCCCGAATCCTGTCAAGTCTGCAAACGTCAAGTCCCCGTCCGGCAGCGCGAATTCCTGCGGCCATCCGGCTGACGGTAGGCCAGGTGATGGCTCATTCGCCATGCCCGACTTCATGGGCGCCAATCCCCTTACCCTACCATCCGGCATGTCACTTGTTGGCGGTGGCGACATCTGACTGCCGACGGTCGCCGCTCCGGGGGTTGTCGCCTGTCCCGGCGTCGCGTGGGCCGTAGGAGTTGCTGCACTTGTAGGCCTGGGTGTGTGAGCCTGACCAGAAGAGCTCGGCGCTGCCGACTTCGCGGCGTCGTGATTCTTTCGCTTCCGTCGCGATGACTGCTCTTTTTCTGACTTCTCAATCACTTTCTTCGCAATGCGTTCAAACTCGGAACAAACGCCCAGCATACGATGCACGCCACCAGTCTCTGCTTCCTGGCCAAGCATGGATAGAAAGTTTACAACTAGATTCATCAATCTCGTGTCTGACTTGGCCCGCGGATCGAGAGGGTTTTGCAATATGTTTCCAAAGAGGGTCATAAGGGCCGACACGGGGAAGTACAAGATGAGCCTGTAGAAATGTTAGTAGGGTGTTGCTCCCGTCGATAAGAAGTGCGTAGGAACTTACCAGACACAGCTGAAGTCACCCTGAGGAATATACTTCAGCAGCGAGATGGAGGCGCGAGCGGCAGCAGTGCAGAGCGCAGCTGACGAGAAAATCCTCGGGTTTAGAGGCTTCGAGTTCAGCCCCTGGAGCGCAAAGTTTGAAAGCCTACTCGTCCAGTAGCCGTGATGAACAGACATGCGGTGGATAGTGGTGAGACAGTTGTAATATGCAAAGTGAAGCATGACCACGTGCAGGATGAGCGGCGTGTGCGAAGCCTGAATCTCATGCTCTGGCCGAAAGTCAATAGGGATGCTGTCTTTCCAGTCTTCGAGCTCCTTATCCAACTCGCCAATAGTGTTGAGAAGCTCTCCCGCGGTTTGCTTGGTCGCTGCAGTTGAGTAAAGTCGCTTGTACACCTTGCTCTCGATACACGCGAACTCGCACATGAGCCTGAACAGATTCATCTTCCCCTTCCCATCGGCAAGAGGGATGTTACCGATATTGTCCTCGGGGTCAGCGCTCGGTAGGTCGACGTTCATATCGTCGTCGTCTTGGGCTGGTGGTCGGCCTGAGCGAATAGCCAAGTCCTTGTCCAAGATATAAGCGATCCAGAAGACACGCTTGCGTTGCTCGATCTCGATCGGGTTCAAGTGAAAGCTGGTTCCCTTCTTATGCAAGCCAATACTGTGCGACAGACGTATCGCAGTCGCAATTAGCAACGTCGACGGCTGGGGATTGGGCGTGCCTTGCATAAAAGCTGCCATCCCCAGCAAAGCTTGTACGCTGAGGAGGTCATTTCCTCTCATCACCAGTTCAGAGAACACACCCATCGCGTTCTTGAGATACGCCCACGACTTGGCATCCTCCTCTTGTGGGACAAGATTGCTCATGACACGAAGTCGGTGAGCGATAGCGAAGGCAATGTTGAGACTCGCCCACCATCCCGCACCTTGGTACGGGTTGTCCGAGTACTGCAGCTCGACCAAGTGCATAAATGTCGGCTGGTGGAAAAGCGGGAACATGCAGTTGAAGTTCTCAAAGTAGTCCTTCAGTAGAGATAGAGCCTCCGGCTTAGAAGGAAGTGGGCGAAAGATGGGCCGTTGGAATAGATCGCTGAAGATTTCCGGCTTCCAATTCGTCCACTTATGATCATCGAGAGACACGTCGGAAATCATTTGTTGGAAAGAAGAATCTCCCGTCTTCTCGTTCACCCACTGGATACCCTTCGGAGAGAAGATCGAGAACCCAGACGATGAGCCTATAAACTTCCGTTAGAGCATGGAGGCGAAGGTACCTAGAGCCGGCCGTAATGGCGAGGACTTACCGATGTACCGGGTCTCGCCGCTATGGTTGGTGACCAGAGAACACATCATCTCTGACAACGCCTCGACTTCTTCTTCTTCCTCTTCTGGCTGCTCGGATGGAGCAACGGATACGCGGCTATCCCCATCTCTGTCTTTGACAGGTTCGGGTGAAGCCAACGAACTCTGTGGCGAGGTAGCACTTTCCTTTCCAGAGGTAGCCTGCGAAGGAGAGGTTGGGTTCGAGGCTTGCTTCGACTGCTGAGCTTTTTCTGCGAGGCGCTTCTCGAGAGTACCTAGATCGGTAGCGCCATCGTCATCGCCGAGGAGACCGGAAAGGCGCAGAAGGCTCTCCATACGACCGAGACGGTTCTCGAGGCCCTCGATATATTTAGCCCTGGCGAGTATTAGTCGGGTCCCGGAGAGGTGTGGGAAAGGAAAGCGTCAGGGAGCCGGTAACAACGACTGTGGTTGTTCCCTAACTGCTTCAAGACTTACCCTTTCGGCGGGCTCCTTTTTTTCTCGACCTGGGTGAAAACGCAGTCCGTCTTGTAGTTTATACAATGGGTACACGCAGGTAGCTTCCCATCACACTTGATCTTCTTTTTCCTGCACATATCGCACGCCTAGAACTCGCAACAACCACGTCAGCGAACGCCCAAAGTTTTACAATTTACACAGCGAAGGCGCGCCGAAATGGCAAAGCCCAGCTACGGCACTTACCCTCGCGATTCTCCTCCTCTTCGCCTCGTTTGAATCGTCTAATAGTGTGGCATGATCGGGAAACATTTGGGCGGCGAGCTCGGGTGGTAGATGTTGAATAGGCATTCCATCGGGGGTATATGCTCCAAATATCTGAGGCGGCGGGTTGATCATCGGCTGATGCCCCATTGGGGGCATCTGAAAGCCCATGTGGTCCATCGCGTATTACACGCCTCGTCTGGACAACGTGTACTAGAACTGGGGGATGTCGTCCGAGCAGGCCCTCGTAACAGGCAGTGGTCGATGTAAATCGGCGGGGATGGCGGCGGGGATGGCGGCGGAATTCCGGCTAGGGTTCTAATAGAATTTCCGAGCTTGAATCGATCGAAGACACTCGCCGAAGAGTAGAGACAGGTAGTTCTCGGAATTATAGCGCGGGGAGCGAGTCGGTTGCGCGAGGAGATATCAGGTTGGAAGGTTCGGAGCGTATTAACAGTGCGGTGTCCGAGGAATCCGAAAGTGGGCTGGAGGCCAGTATTAAACGGGCAGTTGGGGGTGGAGGTTCGATTGCCACGAGGAGCCGCAAGTCCGCTCGTTCTAATTCGTCGGAGAATGGTGGCGGAGCATAGGTTGTAGGGGTCTCGTTTAGCGCTAATGAAGCCAATCCTCGACGAAACAGTTCCAAAGGTGCTTCGTTCTAGAACGCTTATTGAGGAACGTTTGTTGTATGCCAGTGGTATCGTCGATGTGGTCCAGAAATGATGGCGATTAAAGAATAAGGCAGCTCGAGACAAGGAGGACGAAACAATTAGAGATGCCGCAGCAGGAACATTAAAAGTGCCGGCGAGTTCTCGGTCCAGTGGGCGAATCGCAAGCCGAGTCCGAGTTTCGGGTTTCGAGATGTCAGAGCACGGGTGCTAGAGCGTATATGCACGCAGTGTAGGATCGGGCCTCCGAGGAATCAAAGTGAACCTTTTTGAGGGCGAGAAAGTCCGTGTTAAAGAGGGAAAAAAAGGGAGATAAAACAAAAGAGTGGGCCTGTATCGAAGGCACAAGAAGCGAAGGTGATATAATTCGACACGCGAGGCGGGCTTAGGAAAGGAACGTGAATAGGTAGACGGCTGGTATATTGAAGTTGGAGCTGGCCCAAAACCTGGGGGGAAACGAGGGGCGCGGCAGGAGCACAACGGTGACGGCCCTTGACATATATTATGTATGTATAATCAACTGAAGTCTGAGGCACACCGATGTGCTCGCATTAAGGTAGTCTTCAGATTCAGGACGCAGCCACAGCCCCGAAGCTTCCGGAACATGAGCCCATAAACGTTCAGTTGATTGCTCCGTACATCAGATCCATTGATATTTGTTGCCAAACCCACATGCACCTGCCCTGCGGTTTTGCGGCGTCGATCCTTCTCAGGGAAACTGGATTTGTCTAGGGTACGCATCAATGTTCAATCGACTCATCAAGACACCCATGCCCTGTGCTATACTGCACACTCCGGTACTAGGCAGATATTCAGATGCGAACCTTGACTGGGCTCGAGTGAAACTGAAGGTCGTGATCTGGTTCTGCAGGCCGATATATACATTGTTGGTGAAGCGCCAAAGCGACTGGACAGCCACTTACTCGACATGCGCCGCACCCGTAGATGCAGCTCCTCGAGGTTGCAAACCCCGAACTGACCTGGACCCACGACGAGGCCCGTTTGCTGGACGCAGGGACTTGGGACTGGCAGGATCACACATTGGTGGGATGCGGCCTAGACCAGCGGATTATTGCATTGCACTACTCCGTACTTCGTACAATGAAGCATTGGTGTGGAAGAAACAAGACTCCCACATGATTTAAAGCGGGGAGCCTTGTAAGAGACTTACATCAAGCCCTTGTCTGACCGGGCTTGGCGAAACGGTCCGGGATTTCACGCACCTTTACACCTTCCTCGCCGGACATTTTTCATCGTCAATGTGCAGGATTATTCGATGCCTACATGTAGGTAACCTGACATATCCGCTGCCACAACCTCGGAGCAGCCCCATCGAACCACGCGGCCCTGGAGATGCTAATCGCCAACACCAACATCGGACTGCTTCGGAACGGAACACAGCCTACTAGCCATTATAAACAGAAGTTGCCATCGTTCGCCTCTCGGAGCCGATGTGTCGTTCCCCCTACCAGTCGCCGTCGTTGGAGAGAGACAGACCCTCCTCCAGAAAGCCCCTGCAGAGCCTTCGACTTCAATGTTGGGAGTCACAAAGGGCTGCCTCCGACACTTACCGCCTTGATCCAACCCAACTTGGTTGTTAGGGGGGCATGATGTGACTCCTACTTCCCGGTCGTCTTGTGCAAATCTTCTCTTCCCGTGTCAGGCCTCTATTAGCGGGGGCATTCTATTCGATTCGACGGGCCAGCGTGTTTCCATCCTAAGTGCCACCCCTCCCCCCTTCTTACTAGATATATTGTCTTTCATCCTGGAGCCTCTATCAATGCATTAAGTCAAGGGGTGCCAGTGCACGATATCAATAAAACGGCCTAGGAGTGACAGCTATGATCCTCGTTCATCCAATGTCGGACCAGGGCAGAACGGGCTCAAGCTCATCAGAAAGTCACCAGTACTATCCTTATACGGCCTCGGCAGCTCTAACTACGTCAACCTGTTCAATATCAGAGAAGGTATCTCTCAACTACGGAAAGGCGAGTAAAAGGGCAATGATGCTGAATGGTTGGGATGAGCTCTTGTCCCTGCTCAGCAATGCTGTTTCAGGCCAGCCTGCCAATGTAGTACAACCAAGCTTAGTAGTCTCGCTAGGTGAACTGGGGAACATCTTCAACCCGTCAGTTTACACTAGTGCAGTGCTAGCTACACGAGTCAGGAGTATACCCGCAAGGGTGCTAGTTCAACCTGCGCTGTAGTAAGTACATGAAGCGAGCCTATCCAGTTCCCGCCTTTGAGGCTTCGATCATCCACTCTGAACCAGTTCCCTCTTCGTATTCTAAGAACGGGTGACGGTAATGCGGCGGAAGAGGCAGGGCTAAATCCGTAGATAGTTAAACAGCCCGCTTCTACAATATATGGGGTGATGATGGGAGTGGCGAGCGCGGCTCGCTCGGTAGTGGGCTAATATATCGAAGGCTATACATACCAAGGGCCTAACTAGCACGCCATCTCCTAATCAACGCTGTCGGAAAAGACCTGCAGCCTAATCAAGCTCATCAACATACCGAGTCGGTGCTGGGAAGAATAATAATCAAAGTCTTATCGCCAGCATCGTGAAACAAAGAAAGGACATTACAAGCTCCCGTGAGGCGGTGCAAAAAACAGACGCACGAAACAACAGCCCTAGTGTATGAACGAAACGGACCAGCTGGAAAGAAACGAAACCAATTGCCGTCCCAGAATTTGAATTTGTCATAGCAGCCGCCTTGTGGGGGGGGGGCCTATACTCCGTCCAGCACCTCAAACCCGGCGTTCTTGTTTCAGGACCGTCTCATCGCTTCTCCGGCCTGTGCAGATGACGACAACACTTACACACCGATGGGACCAAACGAGAGAGAGTTAAACTGAAGTGTGTGGAATGAGCAGTCCCCGTACTTCGGTAGTAATTGACATACCCCAAAGGGATGGATGCTCCACGTTCGTGACATGAAGGGAATTTCCGGGGATAAAGGCGCACATCACTTGGTATGAGCACGGCTGGGAGCCTCCTCGCACCTCTGATACCAGCGTCAAATATTTGCCCAGACGGTCACCGTGATCATCTCCTCCGGGCCGTTGGCTTGGAGACGGAAGGGAATCCGTTGCCTACCTATGCTCGTAGTCTAGCTCAGCCATAGCATCGACTCGGCCTTGACAGCCGGAACCTCGTCCCATCCTCACGCCGGCCTTGACTCTACGGCCGGAGTTAAACTATCTCCCTATGCCACGACTGTCATGGCATCAACATCGAGACAGCCCAAGAGCCTCACAGCATAGAGAGCGGGCGAATCATGGACCCACTCCAAAGGCTCCTTCGAGAAGGTTAGTAGCAGAACTTGCTGTTTAAAATAGAGAGGCCTCCCTGGAAAACTGCCAACCCCGAAATCCGGTCGATCAGGCCTGTCTGATCTCCAGCACTCCGCAAAGCTCCATATCAACTCTCAAGATCGAAGGGTGAGCGAACAAGCGATAGACGCACGCCAGGTGATCTGGGGAGGAATCGGTGGCACGTAAAGATTTCATATACATTCGACGCTCTCAAGCATGATGCTATATACAGCAGATGGCGTCATGTACAACCCCTTGTCCTGAAGTATTCTTCTTCACGTTGTTACTCTCCTTATTGATCCGCCATGTTCCCACCACGCGCGCCGTAATCCATCCCTTTTAGGAGACAACAGATGTGAAGACGAGAGATATGCTGGTAAATATATACGTTGTAGAAGCTTGGAAATCAGACCAGGTGGGGTCAGTTGGAGTTTGTTGGGCGCAAGATGGGATGTGTAGCCTCTAGACGTGGTCCGTGTAAAGAACCAAACGCCATAGTGAAAATGCTGTGTGATCCGATTGTGGCAGATCGAGAAAGAGAAACGAGACGGCCGCCCATGGATCTCAATAAGCTCAATCCCTGTATGTTCATACGTCCTCGACGAACCGCGAGTGTGATACGCGAGAACCGTCGTGTGAGGTCAAGGTCCGGCCCACACCGTCTGGCCGTAGGCTCCTCGCCGGTGATGGCGCCTTGGGTTGGAGGCTCGTAGGCGGCGAGGGCGGATCGGCAAATGGATCGAGGAACGGATTCTGCTCCGTGACAGGCGTTCGGGCGGGACTGGATCTGAAAACCGGGACGCCACTCACCGGACGCATCGGGTTGCCGAGTGTGAATCTGGGCGGACCGCCGCCCTGCTCGATATCGTTAAGTTGCGACTCGGGGTACTGCGACGAGGAACCGCTTATTACACTCTCCCGCGGGTCCGAGAATCCATCGCCACCATACTGTAGAACGGATGGCAACTTCTTTCCGGAAACGCGATAGAAGCCCGTCTGTGATGAGCTCGCTTCCTCCGCGACTGGCTGATTCTTGTACGAAGACAAGCTTGCCAGAACCCCTGGCACTGCAAATGGAAGAGATCGTTGAGCCATTCCTTGGCCTCCTGCACCGCCACCACCCCCACCTCCCTCGCCTATCCCGTCGTTAAATAGTCCGCGACTACCGCTTGGTCCAGCACCGTCGCTTAATCGTTGACGGCCAGAGTGGCTCTTCCTCCATCGTAGCAATACCATGATGGCAAATACTATGAGTGCTGCGCCGGCAACACTGCCCACAACACTCCCAACAACGGTACCCGTCGGGGTTGGCGGGTCATCCTGCGGGGCTTCTGCATCGTTAATTGGGGCGCCTCCGAATCCACCACCACCGCCGCCGCCCCCAGGAACGGGCGCTCCAGTTTCGGCAACAACGACAATATCGGACTTCGCAGTTTTCGAGGCGTAGGAAGATTGGGTAGACCAGAGCGAGCTGTGTCTTATTGTCGCCGGTCGGACGGATAAAGAAGCATTATGATTCGAGATGTTAAGGTAGCCTACAACAAGCTACGAGTTAGAAAGTTGCCATCCCCACTCGAGCAATTCACAGGGTGTAACTTACCCCCTGATGCGATCACTGAGGGCGGCAAAGTCGGAAAGGTTGATGGCAGTTCTGACGACGTGGATGAGGCAGAAAGGTCCTCAGTCGGGTCGGGAAGGATGTCGGGCACATGGGAGAGAACATCGTCGATATCGGGAAGGTCCGGTTCGATATCTGCCGGTGTATTTGAACCCGGGGATGCAATGCGGTCGTGGGCTGGCGGTGTCGGGACGGCAGGGTCTGGATCGTCTGGGGTGGTCGGTTCAACCCTCTGGCCTGTCGCAGGGTCGACTAATATGGTAGTTGGTTCGGAGTAGAGAGTTTTGATGCCAATAGGGCTCCCATCGGCGCTAACATAGTGAAAGAGAGATACGGTCTGTATCACCTCGGTAACGAAAGGTCCAGAGGGGTCCTCGGAGACCTGTCGCCTCTCTGACATGGACGAGAGATCGGCAGGTGGAATGAATGTCGTCGTACCTTGTGCGGGTAAAGGATCGTCTAAGTTGGTCACCAGTCCGGGGTTCGAAGGGAGTGGTGAATCCTCCGTTGGTTCTGTCATGATAATATGGCCCAGCAGCGCTTTAAGGCCGCTGGACTTTTCGTCTTAAGCTTTATAGCGTCGTAAAATTAGCTCGAACTTCAGATCGCGCCGAGCATAAAAAGAAAGAGAACATGTAATAGACTGGTCGAGTCGGACGCCGCCTGACTAGCTGGCTGGCACGGTGAAGAAAGAGGTCGCGTGATGCGGAATCGGAGAGGGTTCGCGATCGTGTCGAGACTATGCTGGAGAACATGAAGCTACCCTAGGCGGGATATCGCGAGATGCGCTAGCATCAACCAAGCCATCTCCGGGGGTGGAGTGTGCTCCTCGCGACGGTGCGTGAATCCTCGTCACTGGGCTTCGACCGACACCGCATCACACACGCTGTAGGACAAGCGGTGTTGATGATGATGACATGGCGGGGTGGTTGTCGTCGGAAGGAGGGAAGAGAGAACTGGATGAATGGGATAATATGGAATGGGAATGGAAGGGGTGCCCAGAATCTCGCAAGAGTTGGCGGAGTGGAGGGCAGGGTGTGGATGGGCGAACACTCGGCAATAGGCGAGTATGTCCAATCAACGGGGTGGGCTCAAAGACAGGGAAGAAGGGTAAAATGAAGCGGGATCCTTTCTTGTCTGGGCGATGGGCGACGACTTACACGGATGCGGAGATGGGATAATTTCGCTTGCAGCATCGGATGGGTGTAGCTTAGGTGGGTTCGCCAGGTACCTAGGGTCACATTGACCAATCACCACTTTCGTAGAGCGTCGAAGTCTTCGTCGAACCCTCTGATCGTTCCGTCGTTTGCTCCGTAATCTTAATCCTAGGAGTAAGCTTCTTTGATTTCCTTGCTATGCACTAGCGTAGTGTATATTACTCGTTCGTTCGTCTGCCGACAGAGATGATGCGGTGGCTTCCATTTGATGAAAGAGAGAGGCTCTGGGGACGTGTTGCTGATATCCTTGGGGTCAAAATTTGCGTCACGTCCAATTGTCGCTGGAATCTGGATAACAAGGCTTTTCCACCGTGCTCGCTGGCTGTCTCAGAGTGCTAAGATGGATCGCAGATGTCGACATGAGAATACGGACACCGGAGATTAAACAGCGCAGATTGTTTCGCCAACTGGGCCGAGGGCGGTCCACGTTGAAAGATGGGACGAATTACCGTAGCGTAGTGTAGTGCAATAATCCGTAACCATGAGGACAGAGCACATCGGAGCAATTCTCCGTATTGAGTGATGGTTCTACGGCTGGAGGTTGATTAGGAACTCACGTCAAATGTTGCAAAAGGCAAGACGTTCAGCATAGAAGAAAGGAAGTTGGGAGGTTTGTGACGACACGTACGTGGCAGGTTGGCCAAACATTCTGTACTATAAAATCTACTTTCGTACTTAGAGCGTGTCTTTCTGTCTTGCATGGTCACATTGATCAAATCGGATCAATACCAAGCTTTGGTGCTTCGTGAGCATTCGTACCAAGTTGGGGTGCTTGAGCTGCAGGCGACCTCGTATTCTGTGCTGATATTGAAGGGAGCTCCACGTCCTGCCGCCGTCTGTATGTACTATCAGGCAGCAAACTGGAGAAGATACATCCATAAGATACATAATTGTGCACTACCCTCATACTGTGAATAAAGTAGCACTAGAGGGGAGGCTCGCCCGTATTATTGCTGCTCGTGATAGTGGGTCTACACAGTAAGATCTAACTTTTTACTGTGATTGATTATAGGTACTGGTCGCCCTC
>JAXQGT010000540.1:0-10844 GCA_037040375.1 Basipetospora sp. M8501
GGCCTCGGCAAGGAGGCGCGCGCAGGCCTCGAGGTCGGCCTGGAGCTGGGCGGCGATCTCGGCGCGGATGTCGATGTCGACGTCGATGTTGACGTCGGCTTCGATGCAAATGTCGACTTGGGGACTCATGTTAGATTTCGTTTTGAGAGTTTGATTGAACCTTTGGCTCTGGGTAGGATACAGAGATGGTGTACTGAATGAATGGGAGGAAGGGAGGGGGGGCAATGGAGGATGTTTTGTGGAAGAAAGGAAGCTTACTGGCTGCCTGGGTGTGCGCCTCAACCTGCGCGAACAGGTCGTTGAAGTTGGCGGTGCGCTTGGAGAGGCGGTTGGTCGAGGCGGGGACCTCGATGACGGGGGTGGCCAGGGCGGCGACAAAGGTGCCGGCGGCGATGAGCGACGTGAAGAACTTCATGGCTGCGGTCGTGTTGATCTGGGCTTTTGGGGAGGGAGGTCGTGTCTGAGGAGACGGGCCGGGGAGAATGTAAAATATGGATGATGCTGGGAGGGGGAAGCGGTGGCTAAAGGCAGAGTTTGAGAGGGACCTGGAGGACTTGAGGCTTGGTGATAGATTCAAATTCGAAGTAAAGGGGTGGGAGGGCGAGAACTATTTATCTCCATTCCTAGATATGAGTCTCCTTCGCATATCACAGCAGAATGCAAATAAGAGTCGACACAATGCGAGCAGTCCAAAAACTTCCCCGTTGAGGCGCTGATCTGGCTGACTTCTTCCGGGGACACTCCCGTCGATCGGGGTCCACAGGCGGAGCCGACTTGTTCACCCGTTTACCCTGGGGCCTGCAAACGGGTCAACGTTGTTGCTAAGAATGGGAGTTTTCTCGAGGGTCTCCGGTGAAAGTTCCCTAGAGACGTCGGTGAAAAGTAATAAACCAATGATGTCAGCGATCACACTTACAAAAAGTCTTGAGTGACGACCGTTATTGCGCTGTAACCTCGTTTCGTTTCTAGTTGATAGTGTTTTGCACGAGGATAAAGACACTGGGCGATCAAATGGATGCCAGAGGCGGGGAGATACAGCAAGCGAGGCGGAGGGACAAGCTGAAGGGGCGGCCGGCTCACGGCCTCTGAAGGGGGCTACGCAGGGGAATTATCGAACCTCGACGGTAAGAATGCACTCGTGGGCTAGGAAGTTGGCACGTATGTAACCCTACTAGATAGACGCAAGTACGCGTAGTTGAGTTAAGCTTTCTCCTGAGCCAACGAAGTATCAGCAGACGGCGATCTCCCCGCAGATCACCGCAGTATTTGCTATTTGGATCGAAGAGGCATGACGGGGGGCTGTACTTTAACGATCGGCCCGACCGCCGCAGGCACCGAGGGGCTTCCGGCCCCAGGATGGAACGTACGTCACTCCGCGTGGATGGTGCCCTGGGGAACACACGGCGGCTGTGACGGTGACCTTCCATCCATTTACTCCGGCCAATATGGAATATCGCGAGGACACCACCCTTTGTACTCGTATGACTGATGATCATGGCCCTTTTGAACTAAGCACCCTGAGCGCTCCCCGCTTCTAAGTGGCCTCTGAATCTTGGTTTGACAAGGGAGGGGGGGTTTACCGTGGGGTGGGAGGGCTCGGGAGTTCGCTGGATGGCCTGGTCGACTGTCGATCCGGGTATAAGCGTGCGCTGACCCAGGGCGATACTACGTTGGGGTCGTGTCCATTTGTCGGCACGAATATCAGTAAACCAACGTGTGTAAGTGCACCGTGGCGAGTTCGTCTAGAATAGCGATTCCTTGGCTTACAGGAGGGAGATTTGGGTCCAAAGGGTCGGGTCCGAGTTGACAGGGATTCGATGGTTTTATTCATACTGAGTATTATACGATCCTGCTGTGTTATAGCGCAGGATTGAGCCTCTCCTAGTGCCACCAGATGCACTCGACGGGATGGGTGCAGACGGTGGGGGCCAGATCTAGCCGTCATCCGTGCTGCGCCCGGTAAAGAAAGGGAGGGGCTTTTTGAAGGGTCTAGACAGTGTTCTTCTTCGGACGGACAACGACAGCGACCCAAATGTCCTCGTCGGATATGCTGCAGCTGAAGAATCTATTCCCAGAGACACGCGGCGTCGAGTAAATAGTGTCGACCCTCTCTCTGCCAAGTTTTCTAGATGATCGACAGAAGCATTCTAGATTCGCACCAATGTGGAATCTCCCCGGGTTTCTGACCGAACAGGAGACACGGGAGGGAATGACGAGCCTCCGAAGCACAGAATGATCCGCGATGGAAAAAGATGCCGTCAGCCTTCGACGACGACTATTTGTCCTGGCCGGTATGGAAAAATGGAAGAGACAGATGTGACCTAGAAACAGGTTCATAGGTGCAAACGAATTTAGAACACCGCGGGATAAAAGAGTAGCGGAAGGGAGAAAAGAGAAATCAAGAAATTCATGATGGCGGGATAGAACAGGCTAATATCGCCCACATACATCCATATAAGGTCCTGCCGCGCCCCGGGACGGCGGTGATCGTCGCGACTTTGCTTCTTTCGACCTCGTTGCAGTTTTCTCTGAGGAGAAGTGGGTGGGTGGCCGGGAAATGCATTCGGCCAGTGGCGATCGATGGAGGTGGCCGAGGGGCGCGAAGTGGGAGTCTGACGCCCGGTGGACTGCATTTCCGGTGCTGTGAAACTGAAGACTATGACGATGTGAATGAACCTCAATGCATCATTGATGACTTGGGCGAGACTTAAAGAAACCACCATGGGCAAGCCTCGGTCGTAGTTCCAAATTTCCGGGGTCTGTATATTTGACATGGCCCTATCTTCAAAAACGGGATCTTCTGACCCGAGGATGAGGAGATCACTGACGTAGTTAGCCGTTGCTGTTCTCAAGAATGAGTGTCTATATTGAGGTTTCCTGCACCATCTATGCGTGAGTGAACGAGGTAGGTTCCTCTGTCGGGCAAGCGGATCTCGTCGCCAATTCAATGCGTCTGGATGTTGATGCTGAGCGATGTGCTTCCCATCACAGTAGAAGATGTATGAAGTGATGGTCCAGCACGACTTTCCTGCTAGTACTCGCTGATGGTTCAAAGAGATGTTGTCTAGCAGTCTGGGTCAAATCGTGGAATTTAGCTCGAATGCTTTGTAGATCCGCAGCAGCTTCTTTCTACTTGATGGAAGGACAAGATTTGTGTAGTTTAGGAGAGACATTCCACGTATTGGACCTCATTGAGCTCTGCCGGTTCTTTAGCAGTAACTGCGCCGGATGCCGTTGCCCTGATATCTGCGAACGTCACCGGCGTTTGCTGGGCCACTTAGGACATTCAAAAACCTACATCGGATGGACTGGCGCCGACCTGCATGTTCAGCCCGGGGTTGAAGCTGTCAGGTGGGACCTGAGATGGCGCTCGTCAGGCGCGTACTAGAGCTAGCTTCCAATATGCTGAGGTGTTTTCGTTGACAAAGAAACGGAAGCAGAGTCTTTCACAATGGAGGAAGCCTGTTTATCCATCCCTGTCAAGTCTACATCAATGCTTATATGTCATTGATGCCATTTAGTCACTTCAATGTCAACTCGTTTCCGAGTTAAGGCTGAAGAAATGAAAGAGACTGTCTTGAGATTCAATTGGTCCCAGAGGATGTATCTGTATGGTTACTGCTGCTGTGTCACAAGGAATGCGTGTTCGAGAGAAGAGTTTTGAAGTCGCGTCGAGTCATGGAAGTGGGGTTTCCATACTGATGCCATGTATGTCAGTAAGAGTGGCTGTTATTCTCACTGGTAATATATTCAGGAGGGGTAATCACACGGACAAGCATCTAACGGCCAAAGCAGAAACCCGGAAAGACAACGAAGACCGCTACGGCCTCTCTCTCGATGGCAATGCTCTGCAGCGCAGGGTGGACGATAGAGGCAGCCACAAGCGGCTGAGGAGGGGTTCCAGTGTGTCAGGATGCTAGTGGCCTTGGAGGATAGGTGTCTGAGTAGAGCTGTGTGTGTGAAGGACGAAAGAGGAAGTAGGGGTCGGGTTATGAGAGAGTTGGGATAGCGGATGATCATGAGTTGACACCACTTTCAGGGGGTTCATGGTCTGCAAAACATTCTTAGAAACAGTTTATCTTGTCATCAAGATATTCTCCCGGGCCTGGTAGAGGGAGCCCGTCAGAGCGAGTTCAACTTCCTTAATAAAGTTCTCTATTTATCAGCACCTTCTTAGACCGGCAGCTCAACCCAGGTAATATCCTCGGGAACTTCGGCTGACCTCTTCTTTAACGGACTGGAATTATCTGTGCTAATAAATGATCGCCCCTGATCAGGAGGCTATCTTTCTTTCCCTTAACCCTTGCCCTTGGGGGAAAACACTCCACCCACACATTTTCAAGCTTTGGGAATCTCCTTAACCATTAACCAAAATAGAGGCCGAGTCTCGACATCAGAACATCATCGGTATCTTTCTACGATATCTCTATGCTGTTATTACAGGACTATATACCGCTGCTTCTCGAGAATGCAGACAACATCCTTAGAATCTACAAAAAAGGTCCATTGTAAATAGTTGAGAGTCGACTACTCACATTTTTGGCCAACCCTCATTTCTTAGACTGACCCTCAATTTTTTGTTGGATTCGCCCACAACGAGCGAAGGTACACTCATCCTTACATTGATTTGTATGCGCTAACGGGTATTATTCTACGACTGGGCCTCAGTTAAGGCCTCAATCTCAACAGGAAGCTGCTCTGGCACATACTCTACTATATAACCCTCCTCGGGGACCTGGTTCAAGTCGAAACTCCTCCGCCATAACCAATCACTACCAGAAACATTATCAACATCCTCTCCATCGAGTATTCAATTCTGTTGTTAATGACTTCTGTTCTTCTGTTTACTTTCCTCGATATCGCTAATTTGACATTCCTGCTGGCTCTACGTCACTTGTTCGCCCATCCGGCCGACTGATCCTGGACAAGCAGGGGCAAGTGCCAGAAAACATTGATCATCCAAACCCTGGCCTCTTGATTACATTCATCAAACATCCTCATACTGGTTGTTTATCGAGACACCCAGCTATAAGCGAAGTGTGCCAATTTTCACTCGTCCTGACAAACAATCACCTTAGAGTCACAATGGACATCCTGTCCTACGATAAGTATGACGGGATTGCCGCCCTTATTGACAAAGGAGTCTTCCATAACCACGCCCATGTCCCCGCCAGCCAGCAATGGTATCGCCAGACACCATTGGCTACCATCGATGATCTTCCACTGGAGCTGCTAGACCAGCTTTGTGGCTATATAGATCGCCAGGATATAAGCTGCCTTACCCGGACCACAATCAGGCTTCGATCCAGGTTGCTGCAGCGCCAGCTTATAAACGCCGCCCTTGTTGACCATGGTGGCAAGGATGCGTTCCTCCACTGCTGCGACACAGATAATCCCCGGGCCCTGAGGTGCCTGGTGGATTGCGGCCTTGACTTGTCACAGGCCCTCGACTGTGTTGACTGTCTTGACCTTATGACGCCGTCGCTACCTTGGGAATCTAACCTAGAGGGGTCCGTAGACTACCCCCACTATAACATGCTGGAGTGCGCTGCTGCGTTGGGGGCACCAGCTATCTGTCGGTTCCTTATAGCCATGGGGGCCGACGTCAACGCGGACGGTGTTTACGGGACGCCGCTCAGGGTGACCCTGCACAGCGTGCAGAACCCCGACTACTACCGTCGATATGAGACCGTCAAGGCCCTTCTCGAGCGTGGTGCGCTTATAGGCACGAACTCGCGGTACTCGGATACCGAGCTGGAGCGAGCGGTGCGATACGGTGATGTCGAGCTTCTGAAGCTCCTACGCGACTATGGGGCGGATATTAAGCTCGGCATGCCTGTTGACATGGTGCGTCACTGCCCCACGGAGATGAGGCACGACGTCCTCGAGTGGCTCCTCGACAATGGGGCCGAAATCAACCCAATGGAGAGCCTGCGGACCGGGGACGAGAGTGAGGAGGAGAATTACACGACCCCGTGCCCCGTAGTCGAGGGCCTTCTTATGTGGTGCCGCGAGACGGACTCAGAGGGAGAGCTTCTGCCGCTCGTCAAGCAATCGGTAGCAGGGGGCGCGAAGATCCACAGTCCGCCTTACTCGTCCGCGCTTCATGCTGCAGTCAGCTGTCCGCAGATATTGAAGTATCTTCTCGACCAGGGAATCCACCCAGACTCGGTACACTACAGCGCTACTCTGCCTGCTACACCGCTCTTGGTAGCCATGGCAAAGGACGCACCCATCGAGTCGGCTCGGATATTGCTGGCTTTCGGCGCCTCTCCGACCGGAAATGGCCCGGGTAGTTCCCTAACAGCGCTGTGCCTCGAAACTCCTATTGGGGCCCTCATCCAGGAAACGGAATAGGGAGAGATTGGTGGCCAAAGCTCCGGCTTCTTTTGGAGTTTGGAGGCCCGGCGGTGGTCCGCAACCTCAGCCGCCCAGTCCAGGCGAGCTTGCTTGCCTTGGTGGTGGCCCAGGCGAGGTCAAAAACGGAACTGAGAAACCTCCTCGTGCGATTCTCTCCTGTTTTCCCCGCTGGCATGGCTTGGGTACAGGAGCTAATTAGGGTTCCCAAGTACCTGAGCACCTTACTCGATAGGAGGCTAGTGTATGATTTCGAAGTGATCGGTTACTTCTCCCCCGCTGAGGACGACGAGTGGGCGAGGGAGATCACGGACTATATTGACTGGGTGGCTGATGTGGCGCGGACAAGCGAGTACCGTCGCCTCAGAAAAGCTTCCCAGAGGATCAAGCTCCTCGCGGAGTTGTGGCGAGCACGGGAGATGATGCGCCTAGAGGGACCTGGGGGTTTCTGCAACTTCACAGGTTTATTAAGCGGGTGTCTGCGGATGAGAAGGATTGAGAGTGAGTGGGTTTGGTGGGCGGACCCAATGAGGTTCCTACTTGTGTCAACACATTAAGTGTCGTATATAATAACCCTTTCTCTCTTGGGTTTGGAGAGAAATCATCCCACAACAGTACTAGGTATATACTATACATGTGCAACGGAATAGGTAGATATGGGTCGCATCAACCCGGTGTATTGGGGTCTGTTGCCCCCTGGGTTTACTACATGTAGCTTCAAGCTGCAGAGAGACTGTGTCCTGGTCTGCACTACGAATCGATCTTGCTAACCAGATATGGTGGGCGTGGGATCTCATCAGTGAGGCCTATACCTTGATTGAAATTCCAACGATCGTTGTGCTAGCACCTGTAATGTATCATGACCACGAACATTTCCCCCAGGTTGCCGTCCTCTCCAGACAGCTCTCACGGCCGCCAGCGAAACGCAGGGTGCTTCCAATCTAGCCCTTCAATCTGTTCCTGAGATAGTCCTCTCAGCTCTTCATCAACATCCCTTCCTTCCCGCTTCTTGTTGTCGCGTCTCATCCACCACAGCATCAGTGTACTAACAATAAGAATAGAGCTGGACGTCGCCAAGTTGAGCCCGTTGCCAATCGGATAATCCGGCCCGTCCCACGGCAAGAATGACCACGCCGAGATCAAGCCCCCGATATTACCCACCATGACATTCATACCAATCGCCGCGCTCCTGGCGCTGTCCGTCACGACGTTGGCCGAGACCTGCGCAATGCTCATGGGTCCTAGGATAAACGCCGAGGACGCGATCAGGAAGGTCGCCGTGTAGCGGATGGCCTGGTCCGCCGAGCCCAGGAACATGCTGTATCCGATCATGCACGGCGGGGCGCTCAGGATGAAGAAGATCTGCCGCTGATCGAGGCGCCAGCTCTTCAGCGGGGCCATAACCGTAAACACGGCACCTACGAGGTAGGGCGGTACCGTGAAGAGCTGCTGCTCGATCGTCGTCTTGCTGCCGTATATCGTCTTGACGATCGTGGGTAGGAAGAAGCCGAGACCTTGTACGGTCACATTACAGAAGAGGAAAACCAGCGAGGTGCTCAGCGTAATAGGCGATGTGAGGCCGCGGTATAGTTTGACCTTGTCCATCTTGTCGAGGACTGTCGTTGTACCCACCCTCTCAGACTTGATACGCGCGACGGCGAGCTGTTTCTCGCTCGGGCTCAGCCAGCGCGCAGTCTCCGGGCGGTCCGTCAGCGTTGCGAAGCTAATAAGACCCAGACATATCGTGATGATACCCTCGATGGCGAAGATCATTCGCCAGCGGGTCAGGGAGCCAAAGTGGTCCAGAGATAATATGGCAGAGGCCAGGAGGCCACCAAACGCCCCGGCGAGCGGCGCCATGACGATGTATAGCGAGAGACGGAACGTCAACTCCGAGCGACGGTACCACCGCGAAAGGTAATAGGCTATTCCAGGGAGCATGCCGGCTTCGAAGATGCCGAGGAGGAAGCGGACGCCGGCGGCCTGCGGGACGGTAGTGACGAAGGCGCACCCTACGGAAGCGAGACCGAATAATAGTGCGGCTGTCGGGATGAACCAGCCTGGGCCGACGTATTTGCAGAAGATATTTGCGGGTATCTCGAAGACAATGTAGGATATGTAAAAAGTGGTGATGATGAGGTTGAAATCGTAGCCTTTCATCTGCAGGTCGGTATCGAGGCCGGCAATTTTTGCATTACCTTGCGGGGAGGGTCAGGACTCAGAACATGGGTGACGAGGGGCCAACTGAATGAGAAATGCATAGTTTACCGATGTTCGCGCGGTCAATGAAGCAGAAGAGATATAACAATGAAACGGTGGGAATGATGTAGAGGTCAATCTTCATGCACAACCGGCGCTCAGCGGTTGCGTCGTGTTCGACGAGCGGCTGGCCATATCTACGAAATGCGACTTCTTGGTTATTACTGTAACGCAGACATGGGAGACTGGAGGGCTACGGGAACCGCGTACTTGTCCGTGGCAGCGTGACCCTTTTCTGCGGCGTGCTCGAGAGTTGACGTGTTCAATACCTCAACATCATTGAGGCTGGTCTTGGGGGGTATTGGCGTTAGAGACTTCATGGCAGCTGGGGATGATTCGCGGACCGTCATCGCAAGGTGGAAGGGATTTTGGAGACGGCCAGGGGGCCAAATTTTACATCCCAGGAAGACAGATAGAGAACCCTTCAAAGGGATCTGGAGTTGAACTTTATAGCTTGCGTCTGCACTTTGTTAATTTGCTCCCGCTGCATGTCTGACGAGGGTCTCACTCGGGGAGAGAAAAAATGGGACGCTTGGCTGAGACAAATAATCAACAGCCACGAGGCGGGATACCGCTACTTATGCCTCTCACAACAGATTTCATCTCCCCGATATGAGACCGAAAACCAGGTATCGGGCTTCTGCATCAGTCGTGATTGCGGTGATTCAAGTGGGCCATCTGTGTAGGACAGGGTGGACTTGAAAAGCCACCGGATAGCCGCAGGCCTCTCTGGTGGGTCTTTTCCGGTGTAGGACAGCAGAGCGCTTGCGCCATGATCTGCATTCAGCTACGGCAGTTGCGGAGGGATCGACACTCTGCTACGGGTCTCGCAGCTCCACCTTGCGGTGACTGGGTCAAGACTGCAGAGGTTCTTTAAGCGAACGGCGCCGACGTCTGTTTGTGTTGCGGTTAGAATTGCTCGATGACCACGCGCTGCCGAGTTTAAGAGCGGCGAGCGTGGGGAAAGGCCATCCGGTTGACCAGCACGATAGTGAGATACTTCGCATGACAGAGGAAGAGTATCAGTACCAGTTGTCCCCTCGTCGCCACGGTCATCACGAGCTGGCCGCTCCGGTTGCAGGCCCCGGCGTTTCCTTCAAAACTCGCCTTTCTACGGTTTTGCAGTCCCCTTCCGGGCCGGGATTGACCGGCTCGCGGAGCTGGTGCGTGCGTTACCACTCATTCCCCAGGTATGATTTGGACTTGCCGTAAAATCCTCCGCTGGCAGTAGAGGGTACAAATGGTGTGGGAAGTGGCTTCTTTTCGATTATTTGTGGAAGGGCGTCCTCGAGTGCATTGAGGCAGGGGAGATTATGGCTGAGGTTGAGACACATCTGATATTCTCCTCTGAAACAAGAGTGTACTGGTATATGGGAAGACAGTGGTGGTTTGAATATTGTTCCAGAGTAGGATCGAAATGAACGTGTATGTCTTATATGTGTGATGGCTCGACTGTGGCACCGGGAGTCTGGAAGCGTATCTATGACCTTGGTCTTGAGATTGAATAACCTGATGCTCAAGCTCTATTAGATTCAGTTTGTCAGTATTACCATGGCAAACTAACTATAACTGATCACAGTCTTGTCACTATGCGACCGAGAGACGGTCCACAGGCCAATGGTCCCTTTGAACTTTTGCAAATCCTCAACTACCGAGACTTATAAACAACCCTTCCCCTTTCGTACTTGCGTAGTAAAGAAACAGCGCTCTTGATCCGCTAACTGGCCCACCTAGGCCTAAGAGATGGGGGTCGTCAAGGAAGACAACCTCGGACACGTATCAAAGAAAATAGAACAAGGAATGATGCGAAGCATTCAAGCACTAGAGGCTGGGGCGTCATTCCGGGTTCCAAGAGACATCATGCTGCTGCCAGATCGCGGCCGCACCATGAACAGCCCGCCCGACGACGACGCAGTCGAACTCTGTCGCGATGGAGGCGAAGACGCTGGTCTCTCGTGGTCAGATGGGGGCGATTCGATACCGAACTCCAGGGGACAGTCCAGAAGGGAAGCCGGTGATGTTCTCCCTGTCCGCTCGTCGCTCGCGCTCCTGGTAGTTGCTGTGCGAGGCGCTGACGACCCGTCTTCGCCGCTCCTGGTCCGCGAAATTCCCTGGAGAAGTGGCCGGTGGTGGCCGTGAGGCGTTTCTGCCTCGACCGGTGCGCATTGCGGCGGTGCGGATGTCCGCATCCGAAGCGGACTACGGGCTTCCGGTGTCGTGAATCCCGC
>JAXQGT010000541.1:0-11044 GCA_037040375.1 Basipetospora sp. M8501
ACACCAATAGGGCTTCAGCAGATTCCTGGAAGCCATGTGATCCGATGCTTACCTCTAGGTAAAGATATTCCTGTACACGTGCGTACATCTTGCGACAAGTCAGTTTTGGGATGCTTTAGCCACATACCCAAAAGGTGATTACAGTGTTAGTATACGCCAGTCGCGGTCTATAACCTGCAGCAAGCAACCTTATGGGCAGGAGAGTGATGGAGGACGAACGGGCCCGCGAAGAAGAAACTGCAAGCTAACTTGTCGCAGCCTATGTGAGCTTCTGCCACGCATGTTCTGACCGGCGTTGCAGCGGATTTATGTATGAATGACCTTCTCGATAACGAGGATAGATGGGGGTTGCCACTTAACAGTGGGATTTTGGAGTTCGGGAACATGACAGGTCATAGAGGCAACACTTCGTTCTCTGAATTTGATCGGTGGCAGATTCCTCATTAATCGTCTATATTCTTGGGGGCTTATCAAAAGCGACCGCCGACTCCCGACCTCCTGGTGAGGTCGGGAGTTTCCGCAGACCTGACTGAGGAGCTTAAACTCGACAAAGCTGTAGAATTCTGTCAGTATGACTCTGGTCTGCTACTACTCTCGATATACACACGTTCGTAAGCATCAACGGGGGTTTGGGGGGGGGGGGTTATCTCCGGGGCTATTTTAGGTGCATACTAGTGGCCAAGTCAGGTATGATATGTATTATCAAGTCGCGAGCCTTCATGTTCCAGTTTTGTCAACTTACATTTAGCGTACTCCCAGCGTGGCTCTACAAGTCTTGCCAGTGAGCACAAGCCCAGCTCTGAAGGTGCGTCTGCGCTGTTCCTACCGGATCGTCCAAATGTGTTGGGTGTACGGAGCAATTCCCAAGTTTATCCCTTCTATTCAATGTTGTTTGTGATTCGATGTTAAAAATTTCTTACGTGCAGGCCCATACCCTTGACAACGGGGCCAGTATTGGACTCAACCAACCCCGTTCTTAGGAGTTTGATATGGCCTCCCTAAACCCAGACATTGTTAACTGGCAGATAAGTAAGCTGATCCAACTGGGAGGGGGATGCTCAATCGTCGAAATTCAACGAGATACGACCCCTGTGTCTTCTCGATTTTGTCTGGCGCGAAGTCTTTTCACAGTGCGCTCCTGCGAGGTGCAATGAGACTTGCCCCTCACAGTCCTCTCTAAACAATGCGTTTGTCATCATTGGTCCATACATGTAGTGTAGGAAACACACAGGTGAAGATGGGGGTAGGTGGTGGGTCGTCCAGAACAACGCCGCAGGGAGGTTGGCCCCCCCTGCATCGCAAGCAAGCCAAGGTCGTCCACAAAATGCATCTTCAGCTGGATTCAACACAGAGGAGCTGCAGGTGCCGTCGAAAACGGGCAAGGCAAGCGACAAGTCCGGTGGGCGTAGGGGCGAAGTAATCGGCAATGGCAATGAGCGACGATGGCGGCGTGGCCTCGAGTCGTTCCCACGGCTTGGGGAACATGTGAGAAGCAACGATCAGTACCGGTGCCACATGCACCACACGTGGTGGGCATCATGAAGAGGCTAATAGTAATGCCCTCGAGCTGTCAATAACCGCCAAGGCCCGTGGCGGGTCGAACATTCCTTCGAGAAATCTGCGCCGGGGTTTGGTCGTGAAACTCGAACTTTCCATTGCTGTCTTGTGATACGCACCGTAAGGAGCTATAGTGAGAGTAGCAACACAGGCATGGAGAGATATTAAGAGGCGACGCCAACAACTGGGAATCATTTGACGCAGGTCCGATCTGAGATGTAACGACGGATCGGACGTTTTGTTGTAGGGGTAGCGTACCTCGTGTAACTGACCCGAACCCGGATTTCATCTTGGGTGTTCATGCAGTGCAACGACCTTCAGCCGGGTAGCCCAAGTGCCCGCATCTGGACATGGGTCTGGGTCTGTGCAACTGGGAGAGCAGAATGTTGATGACCTCAGCTTCACCAAACGCGCAACTATAAATACTCGGAAGGGTGGCCCAGCCCACACTTCAATGACGATGACGATGATGATGATGATGACCAATTGCTGTCTTCTTCGAGTCATCGAATCGGAACGTTGACTCGAAAGAATTCATGACTACTTACGAGCTGGGTGTTGGATGAGAATATGCAACGTTATTGCCCTATTTCGTACATGCGGCGAAGGAGCGGGGCTCTTGCACAGAGCTTATGCACCAGTTCCTTGTTTCCCGCGCCGGAAGATGCTCCCGAGGGAGCACAGACCTGCTTTAAGGACGGGGAGCAACCCGATGTGCAGCCTGGGGGTTAGAGTTAGTGGACAACTTTCGCACTACGCTACGATAGGAATCTCAGTAGGATTGTCGAGACGAAAGTAGGCTGGTTGCCTCCTATATCAGACATCAACACAGCATTGCAGCTCAGTGTTAGGTCCCTCGTAAGGCATCGAATCATACATGTGGCAGCATGAATTGATCGTCAACTGAATGTACTCATAGGGTGCGTGCTCTGTAGGTGTAGGTAGGTGGGCATGGTCCTGCCTTCAACAGTCACTACGACACTTTCGAAACCATCAATCGATCCTTGTCCAACCCGGTCTGGGAAGGAGTGTACATGCACTTACATCAATGAGGGTGCCTTGCCAAATGCTACGCTGCATGGTGTTAAGCGCGCGTACACTACAGCTGCGCAACTGCCCTATCATCCAATGCTGACTTCATCAATGATGTTGCAAGTGCTGATGGTAGTGATGAATCAACAAATTTTCCTTAATGTCCATTATACTGTCAGAATATCAATGGCACTTCACAGTAATGAACTACATTTTAACACAGGGTGGAACCAGATGGTATTCTCTCCAGCGTACGCCGATGTTTGTAACGCGATCAGATATAAGCACCCGGACGGCCTTCAAGTCGATACATTACTAACTAGACCTCTCCTGTTATACGGTGCCTTTAGTAGGTACATATCCCGTAGACTGCAGCTCCCGCATGAGGTGATAGTCTGGGCACATTTCCTCGCATCACCGTCCTGCAGTCTCCAGTCAGCCCGTATCAACACAACCAACATCGAAGTTTACCATGGAAGTGTGTGGTATGATACGCGCCCAGTACTTGCTCACACTCTACTAGAATGAGAATATCCCGTCTCTTTGCTCTTCGTTCCTGCCCGAGAGGTGCATGGATCGTCGCTCCTACCGTGGCGCCGACTGCGCGCGGCCTCCTCAAGCGTACTGTACTCTGACCCTTTCTGGCCGGGCCCGCAGGACAATGTGAGCTTCTCGACACGTAAACTGCAGTCGCGGGGTTAGCTGGAATATGGTCCTCACAGGTCTTATAATCGCCTGTATAACTGTGATACACATTGATCTGTCACATGTTTTGGAAGATGCCACCCATTGACGACGCCTCAGACCTCCCTACAGAGCCCTCGGGAGTCGGGGGTTGATCTGCCAAGGAAGGAGCTTTAGTGTTGTATGTAGGGAGTAGAGCACTGATATTGATGGGTTGTTCTGCATGCGACAGTCCTGTAGTCAGATCGCAGTGAAAGTTCTCCGAATACCGCGGAGGAATCAATGATGAGAAACCACGCTCCAGCTGTCTTCCATGTTGTCAAGGATCCAGCGCGCGGTGCGGGGTCCCCACGCTTTCGAGTTTCCAGCTTGCAGGGACAACCCGACTGGGGGATCCCTGTCCCGTGCAGTGTAGATCGGGCAAGGATCACCCTTGTCAAAACCAGGGGAGCACTCCCACACCACGATCGGGTTCAGCATGTCACTTCATCGACGTTATTCGGACGAAACTGGTCGAGTGACCAAGTTCTGAGCCTAGAGAACGTCGAACACGATCCCTTCGTGTTCTTTATACTCCGTACAATACTATAGTCCCACCCGGTTGTCACCCGCTGGGCAATATGGGTTGATATAGGCGCCTCTGGGTCCTGTCGAGCATGGCCATTGATACCTCAATGCTCGAAGGGCCATTTTTAAGGCCCATGTAGACCCTCTCATACAGCACGAGGTGTATCCCATCTCCTTCCAAATCAAAGGGCCGTCCTACTAGCGATCGAGCGGTACGCAGCATGGTTTTGAATGTAGTTTCTCAAGCCTTCAAAAGCCCTAAATCATTCTGCATATTGCCTTGTAAGCTCTGGTTTCACAGTCCGTCTCCCTAGAGCATTGATCGACCGAACTCTTCGGTGGAAGACGACAGGCGTGGCCTATACGACAGCAAGACCTGAGAAGGGAATATCGATGTCGCATGATGCGAGCCTCCCAGTCGCAAGAGGCAACATGCACCTCAAAACAGAACATACCAACGTCGACCACCCCCTGGGGTGTTCGTATGCTCTACATGTTCTGTACCTTAGTACCGTGGAAGGCACCGGTGGTTAGTGTGTCTTAGGGCCCCATTGTTTCCAGGTTGTCTTTGGTGTCTCTCCCAACCAATACCGCAGCTATTAGTTTGGACCGAAAACAGCGACCCGCTCTATCGTACATGCGAGGCACTGCGCTCTGTCCCGTACGCCGTATTGATCGCCTCACCGATCGTCGATCTTTGGCTCGTCCTCCCCCCCCTCTCACTTTTTCTCTCCCGCGCGTCAATAGGCACTTGGACTGGCACCACAAAGGACCTTCATACCCCGGAAAAAGAACAAAATATGGCGAGGTCTCTCCGCTCGCACAGATAGTCCTCGAAACAGTGTTCCTCCTGATGGCATCGGGAAGAAGCAGCGTTGTGAGATTGTGGGCAGCGAGTCTACTATCTACCCAGCGAAAAGATGCATAGGAGAACGGACACCATTCACTCAGGTCCGGTATCTTCTCGTTACTGTTAAGCCCGGTACGTGGCTGGGTCCGCAGACCTCTCGACCCTAGGGATCGTGTTGAGTCTTGATCTCGAAGAGCCATATCAGCTGTGACTGAAGCCCTCACGAGTATTTCGGTACACTATTACTGATTTCGACTAGACTCCAAATCTTGCATGCGGTTTCAAGGCCAGCGTCAAGCCCAAATATGATCTTCAACAAGGGTATAAATACTGTAGTCTTCACTACCGGGACTAGGGCCATTGGGGTGGCACTCCCAGGGGTGTGATACACGCCTCTTTCACCCATGCCTTTCGGCTTACACGCTCTCGCCAAGTTGGCTATTGTTCGTACTCCATACGATAGAGCAGTCCTCTATGCTTCCCGTCATTATTCTTTTGTCACTAAGCGCCTAATCTAGGGAACGGCCGCTAAGAGAACGGGACGAATAATGGTTCCTGATTCCCAGCCACGGAACGAGCTCGTGCGATGATACGGAAGAATTTTGGGAAGTAGAGTAGAAGGCCGTCAGTCTCTCTCCGGCTCTTAAGGGCACTAAAGCACTCTGGAGCGGCGGACGAGCTTTCGACATGCACCAAACGGCGCAGGCAACGAGCCCGTTTAGTCGCCGGTACGGAGCGTTACGGGGATAGACATGGCGCTTGTTGACTGAATCATTGGCCAGCCGCCTCGCACTTGTACACACACACACCCCTCCCGCCCCTCGCAGCCCTCCTGGCTCTTCCGTAACTTCAACGGCACTCCCTCATAGAGTTGCAAAGAAAACTACCTGGCGGGGGTACACCATTGATACATCAGAGAGCCTCTCTTCACTGCGTCAATGCTTAGTGTGAGAGGCTGCAGGTTGTTGATATGAGTGCAGTGGTCAATATTCACACACCTT
Source organism: Basipetospora sp. M8501 (assembly GCA_037040375.1). NCBI lineage: Eukaryota > Fungi > Ascomycota > Sordariomycetes > Microascales > Basipetospora > Basipetospora sp. M8501. Next base: position 5,692 of record JAXQGT010000541.1, read on the forward strand.
GGGAAGCCTCGACTTCCCGAGCTGACTCTCATACCCGTGATGATGGCAGTTGCAAAAGCAGGATCAAGCCACTGGTCTCTGCTTTACAGGTATATGTCTCTCACTCACTGCGAGTGTCCCACCCTGTTGGCATCAGATTCTATATAAGATATGACTTGTTTCTTCCTCCGCGACCAGCTTTTCTCTCCACAGACTCCATCACCCTTCCTTTGAGACCACGCTGCTGCTTTTACTTACCAAGCTCTAACTTTCCACCCTTTTGACTCTGACGAAAGAACACCCTGAAGCTGTCTGCTCAACCTACCGCGGTATCCAACGCCATTCTGTTGTAACTATAACCACCAAATCAGTTGCTTCACAGTGATCAGGGCTCTGTGGCTCAGAGCTTCAACGAGATGGTGCCGACACCTCACGCTCCTGGTGGCCCAACCTGGGACCGTTGGCCTCAAGGAGACTCGGGGTATGTTATGATGGACCAGACCATGCTGCATTACGATTCCCGCCCACCTGCGCCAGCACTGCCTCAGCAGCACCAGCGACCGGCGATGCCACACCAGTACATGAACACTACCTACGGCATGCCGCCGGTGACGAACATGCCGCCTTCCCACTTCTCGGTGACAAACCACTTCGTCTTCGGTGCCTACAACACCGCAGCCCCGGCCTACGAGGACCCCAGCCAGGGCCAGAGTCAGGGTCAGAACCAGAACCAGAACCAGAACCAGAGCCCGCCATCCAGGAGGGGTTCAGTGCGAGGAACGCTGACTGTGCCGGACGGCGAGCTCCCCAAGGTCCCTCGGACTATTACCTCCAACTCGACGATCAACCCAGAGGACGAGGTGTCTTTCTCGACGGACATCGACACGCTCATGCGGGCCATCCAAGCGAAGCGGGACACGGACACCATTGTCAAGGTGGCCGAGGACAGAATCAGGGCGCAGTCCAGCCCCCCTTCTTCTCCTGAGGTAGGCTACTCTACTCACCACCACCAACACCAACACCAACACCACAAACTGGCAACTCTGGAGTATCGGGAGCACAACTTAACCTCAGATGAGGAGCAGGGAGCCGGATCCCCCTCTAGCTGTGACTCGGAAGGGTCCAGGGGCAAGGCGAGGGCCGGTGCGAAGCGATACGACTGCGACTTTCCGGGCTGCGAGAAGACGTTCTACCAGAAGACCCACCTGTACATCCACCTCAGAACCCACACCGGAATCAAGCCTTATGTGAGTGTCATTGATGATGAGAGACGAGACCGCCCCTATTGGACGGGCCACGGGCTGACAGGTGTGTTATTATAGGAGTGCAAGTTTCCAGGCTGTTTCCAGCGCTTCTCGCAAATGGGCAACCTCAAGGTGAGCCGTCCATTTCCACCCCAGCCTCCACAGAGACCCGGGAGTGCACTTCCTCTCTGACTCTTCACATTCCAGACACACGAACGTCGGCATACCGGAGAGAGGCCCTACGAGTGTGGCGTTTGCAAGAAGAGGTTCGCGCAACGGGGCAACGTCCGAGCCCACCAAGTCGTCCACAAGCAGATCAAGCCGTTCTTATGCAAGCTTGACAGCTGCATGAAGGAATTCACCCAGCGAGGAAACCTCAAGGTGTGTTCTCCTCGTCTCTTAACACACAAAGACAAGCCAGGACAGCGCATGGGACTAACACGAGCCGGTTGATGTTCCACAGTCCCACCAGAACAAGTTCCACGCGGAAGCCCTGAGGGTCCTCACTATGAAGTTTGCCAGGATCACGGACGCAAGCAGCGTCTCCGAGGTCGATCGCGAGCTCTGGGAGTACTTCGCGACGACATACAAGAACAGCAACAAGGGCATCAAGGGCCGCGGGAAGGAGAAGCGCGCCGATTCTGCGTCGCTGTCGCCCCGGAGCACCACTGCGTCCCAGTCGCCCACCGCAGCGGCCCCGCCTGCCTATCACACGCTCTACGCTCCAACTCATCACGACAGCGCTGCCCTCATGGGGCCACAGCTAGGCGGCGGCGGGGAGATGGCCTTGGCGTACCGCGTGTAAGAGGACGCGGCCGCTTTGCACTTTGCCCCTCCCTCGGCCGTGGGTAATATAATACAGAGGATGAAACTGGTGAACACAAAACAAGGTGAAGTTGTACGATGGGTGGCGACCAGTATGGCGACACGGTGAATGGAAAGGCAGAAAAAGGACCCCCCCCCGAGAAACAAGGAATACAATTGGAAGCGTTGACATCAATTCTCAATATCTTTACCTTTGGGCGGTTCATTCCCTTGTTGGTGGGTGCTGGCGGTTGAGGTTTCTTCTCTGTGATTCTGCTACTGTCTGTTTGTCGAAAGAGTGACCAGTACTCAGGAGGCCCTTCTGTTTTTCTCGTCTTTACTATACTCGGGGGTGCCTAGGAAACATTGCTCTGTGGGAATGGCTTGGCCCTCGCGCCGTGCTTCAAGTACACTATCAGGGGGGTACGGGAGGGGCCTTGTCGGTTCCAACTTTGCGCTTAATGAGATCAAGTATCGGGTGCGGTGTTATGATGGCGAAGGAGATGAGTCAATGATTGAAATACTTGATAGTTATGGATTCACGATGAACATGTTGGTTTAGATGTCAATATTATTAGCAACAACGTCAACACTTAACAATCTGGCTAGTGAGCGTAATGTCTTGAGATACCATACATTGAAGTCTAGTGCATTTCACACGACCGCCTATCCCAGAGTTACAGGTCCTTTAATGTTTTGGACATGCCAGGGAGCCTTTGTTCGGACTAAGGAGGCTGGTGGACGATGGCAACGTTCCAACCGATCCTCACCCCTGGGCTGAGGAGTTCACTCTCAAACCAACCACCCTCCTCCTCCTTCACCCCGACCGTCCGTAGATGCAAAGGGTCCGGAGTACATAGTACATGCTCCTTCATAAGACTGAATAATTCACATCTACATGGAATGGATAGTAACCAATATGGAATGCCAGCGTGGGGCCAGCATGTACCACTCTTCTCCTCTATACTTGTTCTTATGAGCGATCTCTGGCGCTGGAGCTTGGCGAGCCCTCCATCGCTAAGACATCAAAGCTAATCGTGCACCGAGTATACCTGGATGTCAGCTCTCTATACAGGCCAGCTTGTCAACCGGGATAGCGCACGAGTTCGCCGCCCAGCATGCATACTAAACATAGCGTCTGTCGGTCTCAGAAACAGACCACCAGAAGATGGGAGCGGTGTGGACTGGGCTCACTCCTTGACCACCACCTCCGGTGCACGGATGTGCCATGTATGTCCTCGTCAACCTCGAGATGCATGTATAACATCTCCCGGCGGCTCATCATGGAGAGATTTGCTTTATCCCGGCGGTGTACAAAAAGTCCGGCGCTACTCAGCTGGTTGCGTATGGAAAGTTGTGCCACAGCGAGAGACTTTCCCTAGGTAGGGGGTGGTGGTGTGCGTGTCTGCGTGTATGTCGATGCAAGCTGTACCAGGCGGGATCCGGGAGGTGAGGTAAAGCGGCCAATACCAGCCATCAATCACGGAGCAAGGCACCTGAAGAGGAGGATCTTTTGGAGGTGGTGGAAGAATGGCGGCCATGGGGACCACAAAGTTACAAAGGTACGTCACGCTAGTTAGCAAGTTATTAGCAAATCTTGTCTCTGTCCAGCTGGGGCCGTGAAGTCGAATAAAGCCTATGGAGGAGGGCGTCTGGGTTAGAGGCATCTTGGGTTGTGTAAATGAGCGATCGCGGCACAATACCCACAACCACTTTGCCACCCCATGCATGTCTCGCGGGAAAATTTAAGAGAGAAAAGAAATAAGTCCATTTTCATCCGAAGGCGTCGAGCGTGCCCAGCCCCACCCCCTCGCGCGGCCCCTCTCTCCAGATTCTCACGGGCCTTTAACGGGGAGACTGACGGACGCAAGAGCAGAGACCACCCGGCGTTGGGTCCTAGCTTTCGGTTCACACACACCCCCTTGATATCCATCTTCCCCTTCGATGGTTGACTGGTATCCCGTCCTTGCCCTAAAGTTGGCACGGGAGAGGGGAGATGTGCCGAGACAGCTGGGGAATGTGCACCGTTACCGCCCCTTCCCTCCCTCCCTCCTCTGAGCTGCCCCTTTGGGCTCCTCGAGCCGTATGGGTTGGTACGAATCGACTCGGGCTTGGTCACTACCGACGACATCCCCAGCCCACACCCCCCCACCCTCAATCTCCCAACGCCTTAAACGGCAATCCAACCGGGCGCTTGCCATAAGCCCTCTACTGAGCTTAGACCCATCTCAGCTCGGTGCTTTCCAAGGTCTGTCGGTACTCGTAAACGCGTAGTTGAGCCACTCCCGTCCCGGGGCTTAGGTGACGTCCCATATGTGCCGCTTACTCTCAACGCGAAACGGCAGTCCAGGTTGGAACGATGGGCAATGTCACAACATAACCGTTCCTCCGCAGTTTAGTTGCTGAGCGTGATGGGAAGGGCCAACCTCCTCCGGCCCAAGTAGGTCCAGAAAAGGCCCCTCTGCTTACATGTAGATTTCACGCCGCTCTGGTCTAGCCTCCATGCAGAGTCGAGACAAACAAGATGTTATCACCGTTTTGCAGCTCATACTCGTCCTCGCCCTCAAGCTCCCAGTCGGTATCGTTGATGAGCACAAGGATTCCGGGACGGCTAGTTCCAGGATTGTGTTAGCGATAAAACAAGATGTTGCAGTGCCGCACAAGAGAACAGTGGAGTAGACACCCGGGTCACCGCCCTGTTGACTTGTTTCTTGTTTCATGTTTCTCCCCTGCTAAAACCGGGTTGGAGTTGCATGTCGGGTACGTCTTCACGTCACGCGAAGTGGGGGGCCTTGATACTCACATGTGGCCGTCCAGGACGAAGAGTTCCTTGCGGGTGTCCTTCATTGTGTTCTCGCAGAGGTATTTGATCAGGTAGCCAACAGTGACAGGGCTACCGTCGCCGGCACGGGCCGGGATCTTGAGTGCGTACTCTCGCTGATCGGCGAAGAGCATCTCCAAACCTCCACTTTTGCAACATTAGAAACAGTGGCAAACACAACCCGGGATATTGAAGGTATATGGGACGAGGGGGAAGAGGGGAAATAAAGGAGCTGAGATCGGTCTGCCCGCTGCCGAGAAAAGGACGTACCTAAACTCGACTTTTAGGGATAGCTCGCTGGCCGTGTCCATCTTCATCACCTCGGAGCTGGACCTGGTTGCAGTAGCCGTAGTGGTCATTGTTTTCTCTTGTCGGAAGGACTTGAGGTTGAGTCAAGGTTGCTATAGCCGGCCGAGGCGGATCGCAGATCGGAACAGTTCCCGGGAGCACAGACAAGGTGATGCCCGAGGACCCCTGTCGAAGTGCGGTCGACTCCCAGCTTTAG
>JAXQGT010000542.1:0-10709 GCA_037040375.1 Basipetospora sp. M8501
GGAGGCGGGGACCGGACGGCCGGAGGTAGGGGAGCATCCGGCTCATGAAGCGGCTGCTCCGAAAGCTCATCATCCGATACGGAGCCTGCAGTAAGGGACGTTACGGATGACATGGGAGGAGGCGCTACAGACCTAGTTAGTATATAAGAGGACAGGCGAGTCTAAATTGATCTTACCTTGGACAGGCACGGGAGGCGGGGCTGGCCGACCTCCTGGGATGGGAGGGGGACTAGATGGGGAGTGAGGAAGCGCTGCGTGGTTTTGGTAAGCAAGTGCTAGGCGAATGATTCGGGGCAGAGACGTACGGGTCTGATCGTTGTCCTCACTGGGCTCGTCTTCGCTCTCCTGTGGGCGTGCCTGTGGGCGCGAAGGGAGGGTAGGAGGCTGGGCCCTAGGCGTCGGCTCTGCTTCAACCTCCTCACGGGGTTCGTCTTCAGACTTCCGCGTTGACATGCCAGGCAGGGCCATCATGGTGGGGATTGGAGGGGCTGTGCGAGTAGCTGGCGAAGTCTCGTCAATACTGCCAGAGCGGCCCTGATCCTTAGGCGGAGCTGGCTTCTTCTTCTTGGGCAGTACAGGGGCAGCCATAGGCATAAACATGCCCGGCATCCCCATTCCACCGCTCATCTTAGCCATCCGTGCGCGGAGCTCCTCTTTGCGCCGGACCTCCGGGTCGACGTCGTCGTCGTCGTCCTCATCCTCGTCCTCAACCTCGTCCTCCTCATCCTCTTCTTCAGCTTGCGGAAGAACATTGGGGCCACTGTGGTGTTTGTCGTCGCTGTCGTCACGCTCCGTGAGCTCTTCCGGACCTTCAGTGGTGTCACCGGCTCCTGACATGTCCGCCTCGTTTCCATCGGTGGGATAGTGTGGCGGCTGGCTCTTGGACGACTTACGTCTAGCACCGAGAGTGACGCGCGGTTCGTCCAAGGACGTTTTCTCCTCGGCAGCATCAGTATCGCGAGACTCCGAGGTCGAAGTTCGCTCTAGATTAGCCGACTGGTCGACAGGTTCAGAGCTCTCGGCTCGTTTCTTTTGCGGGCGCTTCGGCTTCTCCTTCCTTGCTAGGGCATCAGCGTGGCGTTGAGCCGCTTCAGCTTGCTGCCTTTGAAGAAGAGCGATACGCTCCTGGAGAGAGGTGGGCTTCGGCTGGTCCTCTGAGCCCTCCTCAGCCTCGGCCGTGCCACTCTCTGGGCCTTCTTGGCTTTCGGTATCTCGGTTCTTAATGTCTGCTTCGTCATCTCGATGGAAAACCCGTGCCGGAGGATCCACGCGTGGTGGCGGGACGAACGAGTTCCTGCTCGGGGGAGGGGGAACGAAAGGCTTCTTGACATAGTTGAGTGAGCTCGGCTTGAATGGCGTAATGGGCGCGCCGCCAGGCTTATTGAAGGCAGCTATACGATCTCGGATGGAGCTACTGGTAGGCTTCTCGGCGACCGGCGGAGGGCCGCCAACCTTTGGCTGGCTAGGCCCGGCGCGAGGAGCAGGAGCAGAGACGGGAGCATTGCTGGAGGCGGAAGGCTTCGGAACGGTGGCGGTCGGAACAGCCGGCGGAGGTGGTGAACTGGCGGAGGGAGGTGCAAGAGTAGGCTTTTCCTCAATGTGAGGATTCGGGACCTCCTGGCCCGCTGGGAGAGGGGAAGGAGCCTCATTTTTTGGGATTGGAGTTGCCTCGGGGGTTGGTTCGGGAGCAGTCTCCTCCTGAACGGCAGGCTCGGGCTCCTTCTTCGCTCGCCTCGTTGGTCTGGGTGGCGCCGTAGGTTCGTACTTCTCTACAAAGTTGCGAGGGAAGATGCCTTCCTGTTTCGTTCCCTTGTCATCGATATATTCACCAGTATACCACTCCTCATCTTCATCGTCGATTACCGCGATGATTTGGCCAATGGAAAACTGGAGATCATCCTCATGAGGCGAGTCGTACTCGTAGAGGGCTTTCACATAGAAAAGCCCGGTAGACATTGTTGATACTGGGGGAAATGCAATCGCAATGCCGATCGAGGGCGCAAAAAAGTGGCTGCCTGGAGTGGGCGTTGCGTAACGCTATTAATAAAACGGAAGAGCCGGTCCAGTGCCGACTCGAAGAGATGAGCCTGCCGATAGGTAGGCTGGCGAGTTTCGTCGTGAGTCTTTCGGCGAATATGGACGGATTGTCGTTCCAGGTTCGTTCGTGAAGTGAGGTGTCAAGAGCACGTCGGGTCGAGTTGAGGAGTATCACGAATCTCAAACAAATAGCGGCATCGAAGGAGGCTGTGATCTACAACTGGCTGTGTGGATGTCAGTGCATGAAGGAAGGAACGGGAAGCGAGACGGCGGCGGGATCTCGAACTGGCGAATGGGAGCGGTGGAAGGTGGGTAACTAACCTCAACTCCCGATGAGATACCTGGTCATGCAAGCTCAGGCAGGTGTTTCGAAGCGGTCGTTGATGTTCCGGTGTAGCTCTGGTGTGGAGGATTTGTTTCCCCTCACTTTTTCAGTGGCTCGAGGGGGAAAAAGAGGGTATTCGCTTTGCTTGGAGGAGTCGAGTATGCAACAAGAGGACGAAAGTACTGTGGGGAAGAACGGATTGAAGTGTGACGAACGGGCAGTTTTCCATGAACGGTAACAGAAGGAAATCAGATGCTATCATAACGAGTACCGATTTCCAAGCTCACACCACTCAGGATGCGACTAAATGGGTAGTGGAGGGGAACGCCCAAAATTGGGCAGGGGTAATGGATGGTCCACCCCAATCAATTGAGGATAACAGATATCAGAATGGAGCCGTCTCGGTCGGTGATGCAATTGAACAGTTAAGTTGACTGGAGCGAGGGAGAGTACAGTAACCTACAGGCATCTTACACTGTGACCCACTTGCCTCTTTCGGCTCCACGTTGTCATTCTCCTTCGCCTCAGCCCTAGAGTCTCCCTTCTTGCCACAGCATCCCCGGACCTCACTCTCGCTCTGCCTCTCAAACGAGACTACGGGCGCATTTATCAGCTGTAGATAACGGTTTGATGATATGGCTTCCTCGTCGGACCCCGTGAGAAGCGTTCTCAAACAGTCCATAGGTTCCCAGCAGGACCTATCAATCGAGGACTGGGCTATCTCAACCCCGCAGCGATTGAGGGACAAGAGGGACAAGAGGGACGACAGGGAGATTGCCCTTCAGCACGCCCGAATCATACAACATCGCAAAGACCTTGAAGCGCAGATCCTCGACAACCTCATCGTCCTCTCCGAATACCCGCTTGTCCGCGGACCAGACTTTTCGTCTGCGCACCCGGCCCCTTCCGATATCGATAACTTCAAGCGCCTCGTCCGCCCCTTCCAGCCGTCCGATTACGATGACTTGATTATCGAGAGGAACGCAAATGGCCTGTGCGGTTACGCCCTCTGTGCGCGGCCCAAGCCCAAGGCCACCCCCGGCGGCGCCTGGAAGCTGGTCGGCGTGGGCCGTTCTGACTTCGCCATCGTGAACCGCAAGAGCCATGAACAGTGGTGTTCCCAGGTGTGCGCCCGCCGCGCCCTCTATGTCAAGGTCCAGCTCAACGAGACGGCCGCGTGGGAGCGGGTGGGCATTCCGGACATAGATATCGAGCTTCTCAAAGACGACGCTCGCCCTGCACAGAAGACCCCTGCCGAAAAGAAGACGCGGCAAGATCAAGAGAAGGCCACAGAGAATGCCGCTGCCCTCGCCGCCGAGCGTGGGGATGGCAGGACAGGTGCGCTTATGACCGTCACTTTGAGGCCCAAGGAAATTGCGGCTCCTCCTACGGCGATGGAGTTCGAGGATGGCGCTTCCGACAACGACGCACACTTAAGATTAGAGGGTTACAAACCGAAGACAAGTACCGGTCACAAAGTAGAAATAAAGTGACGCATGACCGCTGAATACTTATCGAAGTTAAAGTCCGAGAAGGACTCGCATCGTAAGTTGCGTTGCGTTTGCCGGTATTAACAGCACGCCAGATTGGTCTAGCAGACTGTACTGGCAACACGCGAAGCTTCTGCCTTGGCTTTGTCACGACCTGAGCCGTATGAACGGACAGATAGCACCCGCCCAACCCAGCTGCTTCAGATCTGGCGAAGTAGGCGAGAGGCGTAAGCTTGCACCATATCACAGGTCACGGGAGGAGCGGCAGCCGTGAAATTTGGCAATCAAGCGTCATCTAAGGGAGTTTTCCCGAAGACTCGGCGACACCTTGGCTGAGAAGATCATTTTACATTCCATACCGATGCAAACTCAATACACGCCGTTTGATGATGTTCCCAGTCCCCCCCAAAAAATATCAAGAATTTTTGTGTAGTCGTTAAAAGGCTCCCCGGTTCTAGCCGCGTAGGTTTAGTTGCGTTGACGGTCGCCGAATCGACGGCCACCACGGTCGGTCACCTGGGCCTGGGTGACAGGGATGACGTTGACGGGGATAGCGTCAAACTGGGCATTTATTCCGTTAGCAACGTTCGCGCACATTTGTAGGCAGGGAGTCAGTAGGTAGACGTACGCCGAGCGTCTTGAGCAGATCCTTGGTCTCAACGTCGACATCGAGCTGGCCACTCTCCGAGTTCTGGGTGAAATCGAGGGCGGAGACCTCGGGGACGTATTGATCCTTGCGCTCACGCTCCTCCTCCTGGAGCTTGAAGGAGATACCGCGGACGGGACCACGCTGGATACGCTTCATGAGGTGGGTGGTATAGCCGGCAATCTGTAGGTGTCCAAGTCATGCTCGTCAGTGTTCATGTTCAAATCGCTCTCCCTCTTCCGATTTCTGACAACGTTTATTCGTCCTTCATTTCTTTCCACCGTCTCTTTTTATTTTTAGATATGGGGAGAGTGCTGACCTTGTTGCGAAGGCGCTTGGAGGAGATGATGGCAATCTCATCGCAGATCCTCTTGTTGGTCTCGAAGTCGAGGGTGAGCTTGGGGTAGTACCGCTCAATGATGACCTTGGCGGACTTCTTGACAGTCTTCGTGCGAACGCGACCCATTTTGGCGGTGTTGTGAGGTAGTCGGTGGTACTGATGAGGTCGGTGAGCGGGATGGGAGGTCGAAGTCGAGGTTGTAAATTGAGAGTCTCGCAAAGGAAGTTTTCTTAAGAGCGGATGTGGGGTGTCAAGAATGCGCACGCTAATTTCTCGTGTGCCCTAGACTCTAGCATCGCTCCGTGACAGTGCCCGGACAGCTGTTGTTTCAGTCACGTGATAGCGGCTGGCCAAGTTGGTGTTGCACAAAGTATCGCGTTTACGGAGTACATGTACTCTATGCGTCGTGAACTTGTAGTTGATTATGGATCAATGATGAATATAAACTCTAGGTTACTCTATGAGAATTGGATTTCCGCATTTTCTTGTTCTTATTGAATGCATTAGACTGCCTACGTTTTCCAATCGTTTATTTTCGAGCTACATGATTCTGATTCAACACAAACGCGAGAGCATCAAATTCCCACGCATTGGCTGCTGGGGAACTGGTCTCGAGCCCCCCCAAATAGCCTCATCGAGGAAAACATAGGTTGCCACGCTGCCAATTGACAACTTTGTGTGCACACACTACACTGATGCCCATCCTTTCAATGATAGAAACAACAGTAGATTGGGTTCTTCGTATAGTCTAAGTACATTGGTACAGATATCAGGCACCACGCCTCGCAGCCAGACAAGCATCAAATCCCACCTCACCCCAGTCCGGTAATAGTACACATAAAGGATGACACAGTGCCTTCAGGACGGGCGTGCGGCTATAGTGGCCCGGTCCGTGACAGTCGCAACTTATCGGTGCCGTATCACCTCAGGCCGTAGTTCTGCGAGCTCCCCACGACGGTCTTGGCCGGGACATACGGCCGTCCGCTATCCCTAGGATCCATCAGTTTGTGGAGGCGAACGAGTCTCCCCCTATCGACTTTCGGCCTTCTCTGCTCCTTCGGAGGCTCGTTGTAAATCTCCGCTGCCCCCGAAAGCTCCTTCTTGACCAGCTGAGCCTCGGCGGTAGCTTCGTCCACCTTGAGCACGACGCTACCGTTCCACTGAACCTGGGCGTTGCGCGGGACTGTGTAAACGGAGGCGCCGCCAGGCACGTTGGGATCGAAGACAGACAGGCCCATGACCTTGCTCTTCGCATCGTAGTCGCGGAAGCGGTGCGAGAAGGAGGTCGCGCCGGGGGGCACGTTGGCGACGAAGCCACCCACGCCCAGCTTGGGGCCTTCGGGACCGCGCTGCGGGGTGAGGATCCGGGAGAGGACAGGGCTCCGCTGCTTCTGGGGCCCGTAGAGAGGGTGGTTCTCCGTCCAGGCGTTCGTCCGGAGGTACGAGAGACCGGCGGAGGGGTGGCAGACGGGCGGGCCCTCCTGAGCGTAGGGACTGACGAGGGGGAGGGTGCCACTGAGACTGTTGGCCCAGACGTGTGTAGAGGTCTGGGGCGGCGCGATCGGGGCGAGGTCTAGGAACTGGCTGACAAGCCAGTAGAGCGTCTGTCGATCCGCGCGAAGCGCCCGAATGTACTCGGTAAGCTCCCCATTGCTGACATCTCCGGGTTTCACGGCAGGAGGAGGTTGCACGCCTTGATCCAAGGCCTTCCGGGACGCAGCATGAGTAAGCTCGGCCGCGCGACGCTGTCGCAGAAATTTGCGGAAGTCAGACTTCCTAGACCGGACAGTCCTCTTCAGATAGCGGGCAAACTCCTCTTCCGACATGCCCGCCAGCCAGGGACCAGTGAACTTCCATCTCTTTGAGTTGGCTGAAGTGTCGGCGGTAGCGGGGGGGCCCGTGGTGTCGTTGGCCAGCTCAAAGGCCGAGATTTTGCCTTCCTTTTGCTTCTCGTACTTCAAGACAGGGGCCGAGACAGCGAGGCCCATCTCGTGGAATTTCTCGAGGGTAAGGGTGTGATCCGAGGCGGAGGCATAGTCGGTCACGGCCTCTATCGAGTCGATCTGCTTAACCCGCACAACGGGCGTCGAAGTCTTGGTGGTCTGCCGAAGAGGAAGGGGACGCTTGAGACCCCAGTCGCCGACAGCACGAGAAGTCTCCGGTGTGGTTACGGAGAGGGGGAGAGGGAAGGGGGTCGTGGCCGTGTCGGAATGGTTCTGGAGGCCCAGGCCGACGTCGGGTATTCGAAGGGGCTTCGGGATGGAGAACATGCGCGAACTCCTCAGCAGGGACGCGCCCCGAGATGGACGCGCCGCCATTTTCAGTGTTGCAGATCCCACGTAGCCGCAGGGTTTGCAAACGTTGGGATTATGATCACAGTGTTGCACCGAGGTGATGAAGCTCTGGCGAGATGTCGTCTCGTTCCATTGCAATCGAGCAAATTTTAGGTCAAGGTGACAATGGGTCCGATTCGGCGACAGAGCAGCTCACAGCCGACAGCAACTGCTGGCACGTCAAGACGACCGGAACACCACTACCCAGCAACATCAACCCTTTTTCTCTGTGAGCTGTAAATGTAGATACTACTAACTGGATCGGACGTCAAGAGTTGAATCTCGAATTCGAACTCCGGGTACCCATACGCGCACTTCCGTGGTCGGATAGTTCTTATTGGAACTCAATCGCTTGCAGCTCGGCCAACTTGACATTCACACGGTTGGGTTGGAATTCCGTATGCCGTTTTTGCCGGGCACCAACGCAGTGTAAAAGGTTTTGTCGCTCAGGGTCAAGTCCACGTCAATCTAGGAAAGGTCGAAGTCCAGGAAAACATCTGTGTTATCATTGATATTATCAAGATAATCCGTGGGACTCGGGCCCGGGTTGGGAATGTCCCTTGCCAGAAGGATGGCTACCGCACCTGCGAACATCGCGTCGTCCGCGGCTCTCAATTTTGAGCTGGTTGCCCGATGCTCGGTAAGAATTCTTCAGCAGCACTTCCAACGCTCAGTTATGGCCACCTTTCTGACCACATGGGCAGACTACAAGAGCCCGCGCATCGATATTAACACTGCCTCATGGCCCCGTTCAACTGCCCATGTTCATGCCAGTGGCTACGCAGGCCTCGTTGAAAGGGTTGACTCCAGAGCAACTTGAAGAGACTGGATGCAGGCTGTGTCTCAACAACACCTATCACCTCGGCCTAAAGCCGGGTCAGGAAACCCTTGCTGCTATCGGTGGCGCTCACAAGCTTCAGGGATGGAAGCATAACCTCTTGACGGACAGCGGCGGGTAAGATGGCCCGCTGGCTCGTTCTTTCTACCTTCCAGTACTGACCCCCTTCCCAGGCGGTTCTCACTGACACCTCTTCTTCAGGTTCCAAATGGTCAGTTTGCTCAAGCTTGCCAGCGTGACAGAAGAAGGAGTCAAGTTCCTCAGTCCGCATGATGGATCGCCTATGCTCCTCACACCCGAACACTCGATCGATCTACAAAACACCATCGGCAGCGACATCATAATGCAGCTTGACGACGTTATCGTCACCACCTCGCCAGACAAGGCGCGCATGCGAGAGGCGATGGAGCGCAGTGTCCGGTGGCTTGACCGGTGCATCGCCGCGCACAAGAACCCGTCCACCCAGAACCTCTTCTGCATCATACAGGGCGGTCTGGACCTAGACATGCGTAGGGAGTGCTGTCGCGAGATGCTCGCCCGAGACACCCCCGGTATCGCCATCGGCGGGCTTAGCGGCGGCGAGGCCAAGCACGACTACTGCCGCGTCGTCGAGACATGCACCGCCCTACTGCCCGACCTGAAGCCCCGCTACGTCATGGGCATCGGATACCCTGAGGATCTCGTCGTCAGCGTGGCCCTGGGTGCGGACATGTTCGACTGCGTCTGGCCGACGCGGACAGCGCGTTTCGGGAATGCCATCACTAAGCATGGTGTTCTCAACCTCCGACAGGCATCTTTCGCCTCGGATTTCGGCCCCATCGAGGAGGGGTGTGGCTGCTCATGCTGTCGGTCCGGCGGACTGGGCGTCACAAGGGCCTTCGTGCACCACAATGTGGGGAAAGAGACTGCTGCGGCTCACCTTCTGACCATTCACAACGTCTACTATCAACTGAACCTCATGAGAGAGGCGAGAGAGGCCATCGTGGCCGACAAGTTCCCCGCCTTCATAAGGCGCTTCTTTAGTCACCTATACCCGGATGGTACTAACTATCCTGACTGGGCGGTCGAAGCCCTGAAGACAGTCGGTGTGGATCTGTATTCGAGAGAGCCCTTGGAGAGCCATGGTTCGACATAACGAGTTAACCGGGCTGAAGGAAGTGTAGACCTTCAGCGATGACACCCGAACTGATAAATACTTTATGAATAAAGCCTAGTTAATACATATACACCGCTGGGATTCTCCACAGCCGCCTCGCCGCTTCATATTTCCATTGGGACTTTACACCTTTACACATTATGTGTCTTGCCTATAGCCAAGCCCAAGACCCTCCCCTGTTTTATTCTGAGGACATCGTTCTGATGCGTTGACTTCCTGTAGTATCGTAAGACTAGCGCTTACACCCTAGTCCACCACTAGAGGGTTGGGTGTTTAGCGAGGGGTTTCACGGAGTGAAGCTTGGCTCGGATCGAATAGATAGAGAGGGCACAGAGGCCTTGACCATGCTCCTCCGTCTGCCAGTGTGGTCCGTAGGGGCAGTCAGTCTGTGTTGTCAGGCGGGGTGCTAGAATCAAGATACACTACAGCGGGGGTATACACGAGGAGAGGCCTTAAGACCAGATTAGCGCCATTGAGCGTTTTGCGTTATCTGTGAGTACCATGTACCATCGACATTCTCACATATGAGGTAGAGTATTGTGTGTGATTTTGCATGTTTGGTGCTATACAGCCGGGAGGCTGGCCGGAGAAATAAATCCGAAGATCGTCCCTTTGATACCTACGAGTACTCGCGTGACCGCAAGCGATAACCATGTGAGGGACACAACAACGCCAAGGGCATTATACGGGATACTCGTTGGAGGGAGAGGTGATTGGGCATCGTATTCGTATTCGCCCTCTGGGTCGGGTATAGTGGACCTTTTCCCGCAATCCCCACAATGGGCCTGCTGCAACATGCAGTTCCGGCCGGTGCGATCTAAATAGGCCGCTAGAAGCGGTTCCGCAGTAAAAAAGAACACAGAAGATTCTCACCCGGATTGACCAATCACTCAGCGCTAGAAGCTACTGTCGCCTCTGTGCAGATGTCGTCATCAGTAAGGGTGCCCGGAGTGCAGATGACCCCGATATTACAACCGCTCGCTCCAGACAGAGAGACTGATGGAGCCATACATCATTGATCGAACGACTGCCCGTGACTGTTTCCATTTTAACCGACTTTGACGACTTCAAACGGGGTGCTCGTGGTGCACATTGACTAAACCAAACGCTCGCGAGAAGGCCACATGCAGCGATATCAAAACGACTATGATCCAATCAATCCAGGTTATTAGCTGTTGATACAATACGGAGTAGAACGAACCGGGCTTTCATGGCGTTCTACGAGGTACGGAGTAATTACCTTAATGATCCATTTTGTTGGATCATCCTAAAAGTGTACTCATACTCGGGAGTGTTACAATCACGACTGGTGGCAATGAGCGGGGTCGTGGACCATAATTCAGGTACCGTACAGCACAACGCCCAATCGGGCCCGTTAGGATAACAGCAATGGGGTTAGTGCAGCCCGCAAAAACGGGTCCTAGACTCCTGTGGGTGTGCGGAGCCCTGAATTCACTAGGATCAAATGTACAAGAGTAGAGGAATGATCACAATCTGTCTCCGCCGTAGTTGCTCCGTAGTCGTCTCTGATCACTGGCCTCTTT
>JAXQGT010000543.1:0-10741 GCA_037040375.1 Basipetospora sp. M8501
GCGGGTCGTCGACATCGCCGCCTGCATGGCACACGTCGTCGCCGTCCTCGACAGCGGCGACGTATACGGCTGGGGAAACGGGCGGAAGGGCCAGCTCGGCGCGCCGGCGGGGATGGTCGCCGCGCCTAGAAAGATCGAGGGGATAGACTTTCGAGTGGAGAGAGCTACGTGCGGCCGCGAGTTTACGTGCATTGTAGGGAGTCCGGCCGAGGGACACATCGCCGTCCTGGGCTCCGATAAGTGGAGTGTGATATCTCACGCTCCCGGGCTCGTCGCGGGGTGGAGAGATGTACGTGCCGGCTGGGGCCACATTTACGTCCTGTTCGATGACGGAAGGCTACTGAGCTGGGGTCGCGACGACCACGGGCAGAAGCCGCCCCCAAACCTTCCCAAGGTCTCGAGACTGGCCGTGGGCAGTGAGCACGTGGCCTGTCTGTCTGAGGATGGGGAAGTCCTGTCCTGGGGCTGGGGTGAGCACGGTAACTGTGGGCCGACGGCCGATGTCGATGTTAAGGGGCGGTGGAACGTGATAGCCTCGTCTAAGTTCATACCCGAGGGACTACAAATAACCGGGGTCGGGGCAGGTTGCGCCACAAGCTGGGTAAGCATAACCGCGAAATAGATAGAACTGAACCATCTGTATAGATTATTCTCAGTATCGAGATACCAGTCAGAAATATCCGGTTGGGATATCTCGGTGCAACCTCAGGCGGCCGGAGTATGGTTGTTGCAAGATATCTTAGTGTCTAAAATGCCGTTCCATTCGAAATCTATGAAATAATGCGGCCGGCATATCTTAATAAGACGGCCCATCGTAGAAGAGTCCAAACCGCCTTGCTTCGGAGAGCCTCTGTGTCGGCTCAAGGCTTGACCCCGGCGTGGTGCCGTCGGGTTGGGGGTTCTGGCTTCCATCGTCCCCGTTTCGACCTGCCCCTTCAACTGGATATTCCTGCACACAACTGGTTAGAAAAAAGGTAGGACAAGACAAAGTGTCCCATGGGCTACTGCTTACCCTGCGATCCGTCCCATCCCATTCTAGCCTGGCGTCTTCCTCGTCGTCCTGATCTCCCACAGGCGCCCACTCGTCATCATCCTGTCCCACGAACAAGCTCTCCGACATGATCCGACTCGGAGGCGGCATCTGCGAAGGCCTCATCTCAAAGTACGACCTCCTCTGCACACTCGCTCGCGGTGCGCTAGGCTGCGGCGTCGCAATATTCCCCGCCGCCGCCGTAATCGCAGCCGCCTGCGTTCCCGCTCGCGACAACGCCGGGGGCTCACTGGGCGGAGGGGCACTCGGCCTTCGGGACGTCGGCTCAAGTTGTTGTCCCGCATCTCGCTTCGCCGCGCCTCGCCGTCTGGTCATCTTCTGGCCGGGATTCCCGCGCTCGCCGACCGTCATGAGGAGGAAGTCGCACGTCATGGCGTCCCCGTGATACCACAACTTGATTGGCTGTCCAGGAGTCGAGTAGCGCGTGGAGAGTTCATTGCCAGCGATGGACGCGTGCTGAACGACAGCGCGGAAGTCGCGGACGGGGACGATGATGTGGAGTTCGTCTTCGACTTCGACGTCTTCAAATTCGTCCAACTCTACGGCGATGGAGGTGCGCAGTGGTTTGCCCCTTATTGCTATAAAGGAATTCACACTTGTAAGTGAGAGAGCTCTCGGATGAAAGGGGTATATGCTGTGTACGGATAGAGTGGTACGTACACGCAGTGTTCACGTCTACGGCCTTTTCTGAGTAGCCGAGGAAGTTGATGAAGTCGCCTTCGGAGTTGATATCGAGAAGCTCGGCACCCGGACCAAAGTGGTCCATTACTCCTCGCAGGGTCCGCGAGGGTATGGTCCAATGGTGGACGGCCTGCTCTGCATTGAACTTGGCATGGACGGGCGGATTATTGGCAAACGGCAACCGATGTGTTGATGTGCAGCCTTGGACAAGTTAACTTTGATTCACAGATCGACTTCGATTCCCCAAGTACGCCATCATGAGACTCACCATTCCGAAAAGTTATCTTCACGATGAACCTGCTCTCGACGTTTGCTCCATCCTCTATAGCGATATCACACCTATCGATGGCAGTGGGTCGCTCCGCTCCAGGAACATCCCCGCCACTGCCGCCGCGGCTTCGAAATATGGATACGAGTACCTGGGGGGCCATGTTAGTCCCAAGCGTGTTCTGCAGCCCTCGGCTCGGTAGACAGGATGTGCATACCCTGGTATAGAGAGTGCAGAAGAATGAACTCCGGCCTATCAATGACCCGTCGAACCGGAATTTCGAGAAGAACCTGTTTGTGGTAAAGGAGAAGTGGGCGTAGCCCGACTTGGTGGGATTTATGGCAGTGAGCACGAACTAGACCAGATATGCGAATTAGTCTCTCGGACGGCAAAGAGGCAAGCGCAACACTACGCGTAGCTAGCTTAGGTTGTAATGGAAGTAATCCATGGAGATAAGTATACGGCTCACTTGATCTTTCTTCGCCTCCAGGCAGACCTCCTCGTTGAATTTGTTCAAGCAGACGAGCACGTCTCTCAGGGCGCTCACCCCTTCCTCGCTGAGTGTGAGTAGCAGAACGGGCATCCCAGCTTTCTCCCTTGGCGTATCTGTGCTGACGCCACAAGCGGCGTGGGGCGAGGGTTCAAAATGCGATGCTTGAAAGAGTCTCTCGACTACCCTTTATCAAAAACATGAAATGAGTTCGGCGTTAGTTTGAATTCGCAAGTTCGGACGAGGGTGAATAGCAGAGATGACGAGGGAAGGAACATACGCCATGAAGCTGTCAACGGTGTCAATTTTGGCTACACTGTGTGTGGGAGCAACCAGCCAGCACTCCAAATGCCAGTCACAACACGAAGCATTGTTCGCCTTAGATATCTACGTGCACTAGCGGCATTCCTCAACAGCCTCCAGATGGGAATCTCAATCTCACAGCCATTCAGAGTAATCTCATCCCTTGTCTTCGGCTGTTATGCTAATGGCATTGCTCTCAAACTAGTCAATTTGTACGATACGGGGTCAGAATCCGGCCCCAAGCCGTGTAACATTGTTGATTTAGTACTACGTATATATAGAGTACCATCAAGTAGAAGCACCTGAGCCAACTACTTGCAGTTGAGGTTACTTTCCAAACCCACGGAAATCCAATGCCCAACAAAGGAAGGAGAAAATCAAAGATAGCGCCCTAGATGCGTCAAATGTGTACACTTCCAAACTAGTTCAGTCTCTCCTTTAAAGATCCTCGAAGGTCTCCGAGTCCACGTGGTCAGCCCAGTGGTCCCCAACAAAACCGTCCTCGCCCATACCTGCACCCACACCCTTCACATCGCCGAGTCCAACCCGCGCCAGCTCCTCGTCACTCGGGGACCCCATCTTCTCCAGCAGCTCGTCCGTGATAGAATCGACATCCACCTCGAGGTACTCCCTCAGGAACTTGCCCACATCCGTGTTCTCCACGTTGCCGCGGATCTTCTCGGCGCGGGGGCCGCCAGAGCTGTAGATGTTGACGTCGACGGCGGTGTGTCCGTGCGTGCTCCAGCCGACCCGCGCGCGGAGACTGATCATGGCGGCGAGGAGCTGCCGGGCGTCGCCCGGGTCCTTGACGAGCGCGTCGAGCTCCGAGTCGCGGGCGTCGGTGATGCCAAGGCCCTGGATGACGAGGCGCTTGTTGATCCAGTTGCGGAGGGAGCCCTTGGCCTTGTCGGCGTCGGAGGCCTCGGCGAGGTGGCGCTGGAGGAGGAAAGATAGGTACTCAGTGGAGGCGTTGCTGTTGGCGAGAGCGCGGGGGTACCAGTTGTAGATGGGTCCGCGGCCGGGCTCCTCTGTAGAACAAGTAATCGTTAGCAGAGTATTCTATTCACACTAGATCTCAGGGAGGACAAAGAGAAAAATAAAAGAAAAAGAAAGTCAAGGACGTACGGAGGGCGGTAGCTAAACCTCCGGTCTCGTGATCACTAGTGGCGACGAGGATACCCTCGGTATCGCTGCCGTGTAAGAAGTCGACGACGTGCTTGAAGGTCTTGTCGTACTCGAGAACCTCACGAACATGCGCGGCCGGATCATTAGTATGGGCGGCATGATCGATACGGCTACCCTCAATGAGTAGGAAGAAGCCCTTGTCGCTCTTCTCTGTAGCCTTCTCCAGAGCGCGGATGGCAGTCTTAGCCATCTCACTCAGGCTAGGGTACACGTCGTTCATGTTCCTACGGTCAAGCTCGAAGGGGATATCGCGGCCGGCGAAGAGACCCATCAGGGGCAGGTTGACGTCATCGCCACCCTTGAGGTTGTCGAACGCCTTCCTGTCGCTCAGGTAGGTCCAGCCAAACTCCTTCGACGCCTTGCCGGCTACGTCAATGTCGTCCTGGCGGCAGCTGCCGCTGGTGGTATTCGGCAGGAAGTGGCACCGGCCGCCGCCGAGCATCAGGTCCACCACCCTGCCAAGAGGGCCGAAGCCAGCCTCTTGGAGTGCGATGTCATCGTTGAGCGCCCTCAGCACGGCGTGGCTCGCAAAGCACGCCGGCGTCGCGTCAGTGATGTCGGTGGTGACGACGAGACCCGTCATGTACCCTGCCTTCTTCGCTGCCTCGAGAACCGTCCCGCACGGCTCATAGTTGGGCGGGACAATGGAGATGGCGCCATTGTAGCTTTTCTTTCCGCACGAAAAGGCCGTCGCGCCGGCGGCGCTGTCGGTGACGAGCGAGTTTGTGGACCGGGTCCGGCTGGTGCCCCAGAAGTGCTTGTCCAGCGTCAAGGTGTCGTTCTCAGGTAGGCCATCGATGTACTGGCGGAAGCTCCGGGTGAGGGAGAGCGAGGCTGGGCCCATGCCGTCGGAGACCATGAAGACAAGATTGCGCTTTGCAGGGAGGGCGGGGAGGGCGGTCTGGACGTTGTGCTGGGTCCAGACAGCGAAGATGACTACGCCGGCAGTGGCGACGAGAGCCCACACGAAGAGGACGAGCTCGCGGACGCGAGAGACCTTCTTGGGGCCATGGTCGGAACGGCTGTCGTCGTCGGTGGGGTCGCGGCGGTCGGCGAGGAGTGGGGTTGTTGCAGATGGCTCGGCCTAGCCGACAGAAAACAGAGTCAGAATGGGAAAACAGAATGGAAGCTGGCGTAGAAGCAAGCACGCTGGGGACGGGTCGGGTCCTCAGAGAGGTTTGGGATTAGGAGTGATACCATCTTGTTTGGAACCGGGGCGCTAGCTTGATTGCCGCCTAGCACCCTTGTGGCAGGGAAGGAGACGAAATCAGATTGAAGACTAAGAATGAAAATATAATGTAGCCATATATGGCCAGATGCTCGTGAACCTAGAACCAGAGCGTAGTATAGATGCGCGATGGGTGAATGAGGGAGGAATGCAGTATTTAACGGTCTCAGCTGGAAAGCCGTTGCTGATACGATACGACGTGAGACGGAGTAGAGCTACCCAGAAGTGGGGGGAGCTCCTGTGTAAACTCACGTCACATGGTCACCGACTACACTAGGTAGGTATGCATGCTGCACTTTAAGGTACCTACAGTGGTTGACCTCCACTGCAGGGTACCTTGCCCGGAAGTGCTGCGTGACCTCACACTGCCTGCCGTGTTCCCACGATACACTGCCCCGTTTTTGTCACAACCTCCGAAGTATCACCAGTTAGGACTCATCGGGGTGATATGAAGCGTTGATTCCATTCCTTTTTTTCTCTCTTCAAACCAAAGATGAGGAAGTATGCGAAGCCAAGCGACGTAAGATAGAGAAAGGTGAGTTTATTTGGAGCCGAGTGGTCTATACTATGTTATACACCTCGATTGTGTCGCGCCGCCCTTGACTCTAACGCTGTCTGGCATTGCCTTTCCTTTTGTTACCACAACCCCAGCCCGAGCTTCATCAGACATCAGTCTCAGGCTACTCACTACTTACACTATTGGTGGGCACTCACTTCCGACCTTGACTGTTTGATGCCCTTACAGAATCATCTATCGTGGGTCATGTTGAGAGGTAGCCGCCCTGGATACAGAGTCAACCTGGAAGTGAACAACACCTAAGTGGCTATGTTTGTTCTTCATCTCGGCCAACATTGGACAGGAAGCGTTGCGTCGTAAAACTACGGTAGTCTGAGTTTGCCCTTCTCAGCCAACCTTTATTTCCGCCCAGATTTGCAAAGATCGTGGTGAAACGCAACAACATGAAGATCTGTCGTCGTCTGAAGGGCACTGGGGCAAGGACCGCCTCATCAGGGACATTAAACCTTGAACACAAACTCTCTGTTTCCAGCTTGAGTATGGGGGTGCAAGGCTCTGGATGATGGACACGACGAACTTCGCCAATGTTTGTCAGGCGAGACGAAAAGATGGACAATTCCCCTCCGCCATATCCTCCAAGGCCATTGAGGTGCAAGCGCGGACTGTAGAATCCAGTTCGGATGCCCTCTTCTACCCAGATCTGCCCTTATTACAGCCTCCGTCCACGATCTGTCTGCTCGCGCTCTCCCTTCTAACAGACTCGCTTAACCGCCGTTAGAGTTCCTTCACACAGCCCTTATCCTTTACCTCCACCCTTATTCCCATGGACGCCTGCAGATTCTCCCGCCGTTCGTCTTGGCCCTCACTTTTTCTTGGTTCTAAAATAAATGTGCCTTTATATTCTCCTCGTCCCGGTATGCGGCCACAACCCATCCCTCCTCTTTGGGCCCTCCTGCTACGCCGTCCTCGACCAGCTCAACGCCATAACTGAACCTGCCGCCTGGGAGCCGCAGGCGCTGTCCCGGCTCCCCTTCCGGATGCCTGACGGGTGCCTGCCGAGCCCAGGGAATATTGGCGTCGTGCAGTCCACGGACTTTTGCCGGGCGTGCCGGGACGACGGGGCGCAGGGGCGCTCCCCCCACCGCGGGCCCGGCGCTGACGGCCAGCGCGGAATTGAGGGAAATGGTGAGGGCGCGGGAGAAGCTTTGCTCGGGTATTGGCCGGGGCTGCCGCAGGGGCGTGACTATGACTTCAAACCGGAGCGGGTCGGTGTTGGATGGAGGACGTGAAGCGGCGGGACGGAGATAAGGGGAGGGAGGGAGAGTAGGCAGCTCGCTGGGTGAGAGTGGTGATACTGGGCTGATGTGAGCGGTGCGCCTCGCATAACACAGCTGATGGAAGCTGGGGTGGGAAAGTGTTAAAGGCCTATCCCCTGGCGCAACCATGCCCTATAGATTACATACTTCTCAGTGATTAGCGATTTTGCAATGTGTTCGACAAAGTTGGGATGCTCTGATCTCTCATCCGATGACGGAATCGGTGTAAGCCCTACTTTGCCAGGCGGCTCAAGTGCATCTGGCACAGTAGCACTAACTTATGTTGTCTGGTGACAGTAACATTCATACATTTAATTGTCTAGAGAACTGGACAACTGGAGAAGAGACGGGCGATCGCCACAGAGGGAATAAAAGTTTCAGAATCAGTTGGATATCGTTGAGAGCCGCTCAGTCTAACAAAAACGCCTTCTAAATCCGACTCACAGGCCAAGGGTAACCTAGGGGGGTAACGAATGCACAAAATAAGGCCGCGAGTAAAAGCAAAGGAAGAAAACAAGAGCAATCATAAAAAGGTAAAAGACAGACGAAGACAAGGACAATTGTCTCGTCTCGCCAAGTGTAACCGGTCGTGACGATCCTCCTCATTACAAGCCAAGATGGATCCTCCTCATTACAAGCCAAGATGGAGCCATATACCTCGGCCGGCTCTTTTTGCCAATAAAGCTGTTCGTAGGTGGGTGATCGCATCGAATCGACCAACTTTTCCCCTTACTCCCCCTTGCCCAGCATGCCGTACTTCATGCACAGCCTGTCGCGGAAGTGCTGGTGTCGAATCCCGTTGGGACGCGCCTCCGCAAATGCCGCCATCGCGTCCTGCACAGTGAACCCGCATCGCTCCACCAGGTAACACACGATGAAGAAACCTGTCCGATTGAACCCGTAATGACAATGCACTCCGATCAGCCGCCTCGTCTCGTCCGCCGGTCTGGCCGCTCGGATTCTGTCCACCAGGCAGATGAACCGGGAGACCTCGTCATCCGTGGGCGGGATCTTGGATACTGTGGACATCTTGTGGTAGGAAATGCCGCCCTTCTGGAGGCCCGTAGCGTCGTAGGAGGGTTGGTCGCGGCTGATGTCGATCACGTCTGAGACCTTGTCGCCCCACGCCTTGACGTACTCTTTCGGACAGTGCACCTCGTCGACTTCGCGGAGCGTCTTCATGGCGACGAAGACGGGGTCTCCTACGGGGCCAATGGGCTTGGAAACAGGGTTGACAGCCTTCCACTTTACGAGGTTCTTCACTTCCCACTTGCCTTCCTTTGCTAGGTACTGTAATTGCCACTAAATTTGAGGTGTTAGTATAGGGCTTTATACTCTGCGAAAGGTGGAGAGGAGCGTACCGAGAGGGCTAGCCGGCCAGTGATGTACGTGGCTAGGAATTCGGAGATGTTACCGGCTAGGATGCGAACAGTCATGGGCATGTATAGGAGGGCGTGATTTGCGGGCTCAGGCATGATGAGAGATTTCATCACGCCCTTGGGATGTAAAGGCTGTTCAGGGATGACGTCTTCCGGCTGGTTAGGAGGTACTGGTGTGCGTGGCGTAGTAGGCTCGCTGTCCACATCCTCCTTCGCATTGCCTTTGCAAGAGTGGGTGGCGCATGTATCGTCGCTCCCGCTTTGAGAAGCCACGTCAGTCCCAGACGACGATTCCTGAGAAACGAAGATCGCATCGTCCACTTCGCTTGGCAGGTCTGGCTTAGCAGCTCCGTTGGGTTCAAATATATTCGCGATCTTGATTGCTTCCGTAGGAGGTGTCACAGCGTCGGCCTTGCCGGCGACTAAAAACACCGGGATATCAAGATCCTTCCAGACCTCAAGTGTGGGTAATCCACCGTTCGGTACGCCATCGCGATAGACTGGTAGGCTGCCATAGGCCATCCGCCTCCAGACCGGCGTCCGGCTCTGGCAGTTAAAAATGTGCTGGAGGCGCTTAGATTCGGGATCTGCCCCTTGGCCGACAAAGCGCCTAACGCTAGGGCTCTCGACTCCACCGCGGCGATCCCACATGCGCCAGAGGTTAAATATCCAGCCCGGGATCCAGAGCAGGGCTTTAAACTTCTTCATCTGTTCCTCGGACGGCGGGCCTGCGACCGGGCAGATAGCTACAAGACCGTCGACGTTATGGGCGAGCTGTGTAGTATGTGGCATTTTCTTGCTTGCGAGGTAGGCGCACAGGGCGGTCCCCATGCTATGTCCGACGAGTACGACATGCTGCCTCGCCTTCTTGTCTCTGTAGTCTTCAATGACGGTCTCCAGCAGCTCGACCAGGGCCTCGGTTGTGTACGCTTCCCACGACTTCTCCACGAACTCCGAGCGGCCGCAACCAGGGAGGTCCACCGCGAGGCATGGCGCCACAGGGATGAAGCTTGTGAGGAGCTGGTGGAACTGTGCGACCGAGCCTCCTAGGCCGTGAACGAAGACGAGGAGTGGTAGCGGGTGGGGGACTTTGGGGAGCTCGTCTGCTTTGGCGTGCGGTCGGTAGAATATTCTGAGGTTGGGATACGTGAATCTCGTCGTCGTGTACGTCTTGAAATCGGAGTGTTCGCTCAGTAGCGGAGGGTCCGTCTCCACCGGATCGACCGACATCGTGGTTGCGGTAGAGCTGCGTCTTTCCGGTCGGAATCAATCAAGGCTCGTTTCGTTGTCAATCGGATGCGAGGTAGATACATAGAGCGATGCAGAGGTCGCATCAGTCTATGTGGTAATCTCCTAGCTTATGTAGCTATGGGGCTGTTAGGCGAAGCGAAGCGAGGATGGAATGAGTCAAGCCTGGCTGAGGAATTGGGCCGTTGTCAGGACCCAAGCGTGCGTGTTGGTAAGGAAAGCAGGTGAAATAATTGGAGCGGGCAGACTCTTCAAAAGCATTGATCCTCTCTTGCACAGGGCTTTCGCCCTATCATATCCTAACAACAAACCCAGATATCCCCCTCTGTAGTCTATGTACGTGGACAGACTATGGAAGGAGAGGAGAGAAGGGTTCCGTCGATGGGCGTGGCAAAAGGAAGGAAGGGTCTGTCTTTGAGGCTGACGATAGTAAAAGTCGCCAAGCCATCTTGGTACGGACATGGGAGCGAGACAAAGTGCGTGCTACGCTAGGTGTAGTCGGCCCAATTATTATGTCATTCTGCAGCTTCCTGGACTCCGCCAATCCTAGTCCGGCAATACAGCACAGGTCCAGTCCACAGGCTCGCATGTCACGGCTTCCTCCGCAATAAGCGTCGGGTGCTTCTCAGTGCCTGGTTCAGGCTGACTGCGGGGTGAAACTTCTCAAGAGGATAATGGATTCAACGAGTGGAAATGTCAAGTCGAATTTACTTCTGATTGCTTGTCACTATGCGTGTATTATCTATCCGTTAATGGCCTGCTCGTAAATATGACGAAGGCGAGCCCTATACTACAGTTTTGTACACAATATATGCTCCATATTCAAGTCCCAGGGCACCCCGCAACGTCGGCATGCCCTGTGTGAGTCCGGTCCGCTGTTCAAGCGCCTCACTATCGATACTACCTTATACACTGTAACGCTCCGAGGATGATGAAGGTTAAGAAAACCTGGGAGCGGAGAAGCCCTTGTCCTCGCCCGAAGACTTTCAGAGTCGCTGGCTGTGGGGATGGTGTAACAAGTTGGATGTCCTCCTCTGCGGCTGTTCGGACGGGAGTTGCAGCACTGCGATGCGTT
>JAXQGT010000544.1:0-10901 GCA_037040375.1 Basipetospora sp. M8501
TTAATTTTTTGAGCATGAACAATGGATGCTAACTGATTATAACTATTAATACCTGGATGGCCTAATCGAGCATGTAAGGCATCTTCCGCCGGCGGAGAGTCGGACGATGAAGATGAAGAAGATGAAGAGGACTCAGACATGGAGATGATCGACGAGGAAAACTCGGACGATGGTGCGCACTCATTCGCGACGGGCTCCTTTGTCAAAGTCAAGAAAGGCGAAGAGGATGATGAGGCCAAGCAACTCGAGGAGGCAGGTGATGACGAGCCCGATTTCTATAAAATCGATACTCTGGCGTGGGACTCTCCTTGCTCTCCGCTACACCTCGCCATCTTGAGTGGTCAGGAAGAAACCGTCCAAGTGCTATGCGATGTAAGTCGTACCACCCCCTTTGCCAACCTCTCTTTTGTCCGGACAGAATAAGTGTTTCTAACAGTGAGGAAATAGTACGGCGGTGACGCATTGCTGCCCATCAAGTTCCTAAACGAAGAAAAGGAGCCGGTCGGCGCGATTCTCACATTAACACTTGCTTTGACTCTCCCCCCGGAGAAGGCCAAGTCCATGGCCCTTCTCCTCCTCAAGCTTGGTGCTACCTCCTCGCAAGCTGACCTCAATGGCTGTACCGCATTCCATAGGTTCGTGGAGTTTGGCGAAAAAGAACTCCTAGATGTGCTTTGGGAGCAAGACAAAGTCGGCGTCGCGAGCGCCATTAACCACCTCGTCTTCTCCAATGCTTACTGGGGTTCATCCGAAGCCGTTTCTCCGCTGCATACGGCCATCGCTCGTGGAGATCCTATTCTAGTTCTAAAACTCCTCGAGGGTGGCGCGAACCCCAAGGTCGACTTTGAAACCTGGCTCAAGACGGTCAAGGTCTCCAAGGGCTCTAGGCATCTGGGCACCTACGACAACAACAAGAAGCTGTTTGATAGGGGCACTATCCAACCCCTGATCGTCGCTCTGGAGAACTGCACTGATGTCAGTGTCGCCATCGAGCTGCTCGAGAGAGGCGCAGATCCCAACTCCATGCCTACTACTACTCACAACGTCATTCACGACAAGTGGAATCGCCAGTACAACACGGGAGTGACGGCGCTTGACATTGTACGCTCTTATATTGTGAAACTCAGGAATCAGGCTTCCAGTACCAGGAACCCCACAGCACCAACATTGGCGCCAGGGATGGATGAGTTCCTTGCCAACTTCATGGAGGGTTCGTACCAGCACTGGACAGTCTCGAGGGACATCAAGTCCAAGAAGGAAAGCCACGCAGAGAGCCTCAAGAACTATGAGAAGGCGACATGCAAAGCTCGGCTTGCGAAGAACGATTATTCCAAGTTCGAGAGGGAGGCTATCGCAGAAGCTGTTGCAGACCTTGAAAAGCTTGAACAGGTTCTTCTCTCTAAGGGTGCTAAGACTTTTGCAGAGTTGCACCCTGAAATCGTTGAGGCCCACCCCGGCATGTACATCACGCCCGCACCGCCGTCCCACGCCTTGGAATCCGAGGCCAAGAAGCCCTATGAGTACCAGTTCAACTTGACAAACGTCACGGACGTCACGGAATCCAGGCGGGCGGCCTACATTCAACTGTAAGTTATTAACTACCAAGCCAAGTTGTAAACAGAAAACAGCCTCTTACCACGATTTTACCCACAGATTCGAAGCGGCCTGGGCGGGAGACTTGGGGAAGATCAAGTCCCTCACTCTCGAATCGTGGGATGAAGACAAGACGGAGCCACCCCTTAAGATCTCCGTCAATGACGCCAACCAGAACTCGCCTTTCTCGCTGGCCTTTATGCTAAAGCACTACGACGTGGCCTGGGGCATCGCGGAGATTGCACTCGCCCAATACTCTCCAGCCGACAAGGAGAAGCGGACGTACACGCTTGACATGGGCGGGGACGACGAGTATTACACGGACGAGGACTCGGATGCCTGCAGCCATGATGGCAAAGACCACGAGCCGCGAATTGTGTCGAGGGTCCTCGATCAGAAGTTCACTATCGAGAATATCGGCCAGGTGTCAATGCAGGTCAACTCCCAAGTTACCCCTCTGGATATGATCTTATGGTCTGCAGAGACCTTCACCCTCAAAGACGGCAAGCCGGACCCCGACTCGTTTGTGAAGCGTCCGATCTGGGAACACCTTATCGAGCACAGCAAGGAAGAGACGGCGTTCAAGAAGTTCCTCGACCTGTGCATCCACTTTGGCCGCAACAAGTGTGAGGTCAAGGACGAGTCGGACGAGTCCACCGGGTATACGTTCCCAGAACATGTTTTCCAGAGTCTCGTCGAGGGTGGCAGGGTTGGTATACTGACTGAGGTTATCCGCCGCACGGGAGCGGGTATGCCACTGGATCATCTTGTCAAGAAGACCGGAGTAGAGGTCAAGCCAAAGCCTCGCTCTTACCAGGGCCTGACGGTATACGGAAAGAAGAGGTATGTGATTGCGTACAACTGCACTCGCTTACGCCCGTATCAATTACTGATTATTGTCATTGCGACTACAGGAAGGACTGGGCGACGGCCGGACGCAACATGTACGTGAAGTCCACTGGGCTTAAGACGCCACCTCTTCTTCACGCAGCAATGGCAGGCCGGGTCGAAGCTGTTGAGTGGTTCCTGAGCGACGCCCCGCTTCGCCTTTATTCGGAGTTCAGTCGTTCCAAGGCTGCCCAGGAGGATGAGCGCTTCAAACACCTGACCAACTCCCCTGGAGGCTTTGAGGCAGCCGTGTCTAAGTGGCTCGGGAATCAGAGTGAGTACTCATCTGTCCCCTAAACAGTATAGCCATGGTATCACTTTCAGAAACATCGTGCTAACCGGATACGCTAGATGACTTGATTCTCCACTGCGCGATGATGCCTGTCGAAACTGATGAGGCCATCCGTTTGGTGAAATACCTCGTCAAGGCATGCCCGGCGGCCCTCGAAGCTAGGAACGCCAGGCAAGACACGCCGCTCCTGACAGCGGCCGTCTATGGACGCGTGGAGTTTATGAAGATTCTGATCGAAGCAGGAGCGGACCAATCAGTAAGGAACTCTGACGGTCACAACATTATCCACCGTGCTCTCGTCCGTGGACCCTGTGCAGAGAGGCTCAAGGATCTTCTCGAAATCCTAGACTCGGAACTACGGACCCACCTCTTGGAGCAGCGGTCGACGCTTGAGAACGGAGGCCACACGCCGCTCCATTGGTGGGTCAGCGAGATCCAAAAGGCCATAGGACAGCAGAGCCGCTGGCACCAGCCCACGCTCCCGGGCTCGCTCAGCGTCGAGGACGCGGGCCGGCTCGTGGAGCTTCTAATGGACTACGGTAGCGGAGTCGAGCTGGAGATGCTGGATGCTGCGGGCAACTCGTGCTTGCACTCCGCGGTGCTCGCGGGCTGCGACTGGCTGACCAAGCTACTCCTGCAGCGCCGGCACAAGTCCTTGTACCGGGAGAACGCGGTCGGGCAGACACCGCTCGAGCTTGCCCGGCACAAGGTGATGGCGACGAAGATCCAGAGTCCGGTCGAAATCCGAAAAGGACGGATCTTGCGCAACAATCGTGACTCGTGGTACCTCGGCGAGATTACGGAGAAGGCTTTGAAGGCAAGCCGGAAAGCTCTGAAGGCCGCCAACAAGAACAAGAAGACAACGAAGAGGAAGCAGGGCAACAAGCCCCTTGAGAGCGACGTGGAGGAGACGTGGCGGTTGTGCTCCATCATCATGGAGCGTTTCCCGGACAAGAGGAAGCTCGTGAGTCTGGGTGACGCCAGCGACGTGGCGAAGAGGCTGGGCGAGCAGCACACCCGCTCGCGCTACTTCTCGACCGAGGTGAAGCGGGACGAGTACGACGAGCCCAAGGACGAGGAGGACGAGGATAAGACGAAGACGCAGGACTTTGTGGCGTGGCAGTGGCATAGGACGTTTGCAAAGGCGTGGGAGAGGCCAGGGGACAAGAAGAAGACGGAGTCGACTTCGAACCTGTGCGACAGCTGTGGACATGATCACGGCGATGACGACGCCGTGGAGGTGAAGTTGAAGCAAGGAGGCAGATATAGCGAGGATGAGGATGAGTATTCTGACAGCGATGAGGATATGGATGAGGATTGAGGAACCCTCGATTCTCGGTGTCGGGCCTCGTGGCTTTGTTAGGCATTTGACTTTGATGATTGATTTTGCCTGGTTTCCCAAGGTCTATGTTGCAGATATCATTAGCAAACCCGAAGAAAAGAAACAAATTGTACGTCTTCATAACAAGTTACAATTTGTCCAGTCTCAGATAGGTTTTAGTCACTTGCCAAAAGACGCGATGTTCGAACGTAGCTCGGGAAGCTGTAGAAAGGTGTCCAAGCAGTAAGCAGCATCCTGCAAGAGTGGCGGAGTAGGTAAGATGAGAATGTTAGATCGAGATGGGAAATCATCCCTTCATGCTTGATACGGCGGGATGGTGCGTGAGAAGGGTCCCGATGCGTTCACGGGTGAGGTGACGTCTCCCAGAACCGGGCAAGGATCGACCGGCCTTAGAGGATGACCTCCAGGTTCCCGTCGTGGGCGAAATACGGCAAAAAGTCGGCATCGTTATCAAGCCCGTGTGGGCTGACGGTCGGACGCGTTCAGGGGCATATCTCTAAGGGGAAGGCCGTAGAGAAGGCAGGGAAGAGATCATGACAGAGGTACGCTTATGCTGTGGTGAGAAGGAATGAAGGATGTAGTTTGCGTAGTGAGGGTTACTCAGTCACATAAGGGCTTTTTGTCTCGGGTCCCCGAATGCCTCCCCTTTCCACAGCGCTGATGTGAGAAGGCATGACTGCGAAAATCATTCCATGGGAATAGCTGGGCCCCCTCTCCCACACAGCCGGCCGGTCTGTAAAGAGCGCCTAGAGAAGGAGAGAGGATGATTAGTGAATCTAGGAGAAATAGGGATCCAAAGAACCATAGAGATGGCCTGTCTACGCCTTGGCACAGTTTGCCGTGAATACGAGGCTTGTTGTTTCGGTCCCGACTAGTCAACCTCTGCGAATGCTTTCCCAGGCCATGGCGCGCAATTTCCGTAGGGCTGAGCAATAAATTCCCGGGCCACGTTGACCGCGGAAGTCATCCCTGGATCCGGATGGCACGGGGGATTTTGGGAGACAGGTGGGCGCTTACTGATATCCAATTCCCCCCCGTCCCCGTGTGGTCGTAACTCGGGATGGAGACTCGACTTGGGATGACGCGGAAGGTTTCCCGCTCGGCTTAGTGTGACACCCACCGTACTTCCCGTGTAAGCTGAACTCCTCCCTCGTTTCCAACTGCCTGTTTTCTCTCGGTTCTCTTTTTCGCGTTTCCGGGTTCGGGGCTTAGATTTTTGGGGACAAATTAGGCGAGCTGCCAATACGTAAAAGTGCGGTTCGCGACGGTTCTGCAGATGCAGGAGCGGGAAGTCCCAAATTGACTCTTATTTTGCTATTTCCAGCTCATTGCGGCTCGGCGGAGCTCACTAATAACATGATGCTTAGTTTAACATCAATGTGCTTTTTTTCCCCTTTCCTGGAGCCTAAGTGCTTGTGATGGTTAAGGTGGGAATCTTTTAAAGCGTCCTTACTCGGAATAGATTCCCTGGGATCTGGGAGGGAAGGCATGTTCAGTGCTGCTGCTCCTCGGGACAAGACCCTGTGGTCGACAAGTCGTACTTGGCTCCGAACTTCTCGCAATCACTAAACTGCATTAATTAGAAGCTCTGGAACCACCAGAGCCCGACAAAGTCCGTGGTGGCGTAGCAATGCTACCTGCCGGCGGCCGAAAAGCACAACGCCGCATCGTCATGGAGGTAGCAAAACGACCGAGCCCTGCCACGTATAAGCCAGTCCGCCGACAAGAGAACGGAACGTGTGAGAGCCAGGACGAGGGGCATGAGCCTGTGATTGTAATCATAACCATTGTCTTCGAGAGTTTGGGAACCGGTGAGCCTTTCTCTTGACGGGCTTGTGCCGCTGCCACCCATCTCCAGCGGTGCAGTCTGGTCAGCTCATCTGGAGGAACATAGGACGGGCACCCAATCACTAGTCTTCCTCTCATATGTCATGGATTTCAGGATCTTCTCACGAAGCCCAGTGAATAAGCACCGTATAGCTAGTAGCGTCGTAGGAGTCAACCGGTGAAAGTGAAGGAGGGACTTCAACACCATGTTGAAGAACGGCTGGAGCGGCTGGAGCGGTTTCTGTGGATGTCAAAGAGCCCCCGTGCGTTGTGGAGACAACGCATAGAGGACGGTGGCCAGTAAGGTAAACCAATGATCTCTACCGCTCCTCGCTCATGAGGCAGCAGGCTCCTAGATCCCGTTGCAGGACGCATCCGCAATGGGCCTCGACGGCCACGCGAGGATGAGTGAGCGGCGATCCTACCACGACGACGAAAAGGGGTTTGCAAAGCGAGAAGGCCGCGTCACGATGGATGCTGTATCGACTTCGTATGCCCCGAGGCCAGAGCAACGGGTATAAAGAGGTCGACTGCCTCCTTCATCATGGCCTTTCTGTTCTTCTCATCATCAGCATCAACAGCCACACAATCTCAAGACTAACAGTCCTCACCAAGAAACCAACTCTTCCACTCTCTTTTCTATTCAAAGGAATCACTCCCCCCAACAACCTTCAAAATGGTCAAGTTCACCGCCATCATCTTCGCCGCCGCCGCGCTCTTCGCCGGCTCCCAGGCCGCCGCCACCGTCGCTCCTCGCGACCCGACCTGCGACGCTAACAAGCTCATCTGCGGATACCAAGCCATCGGCAACTGCGGTAAGTGATCCGGACAAGAGAGGAGCTGACAAGCCCCGCGGAGAAGCGAGCTCCCATGGCCTATCTCATGAAGTCCCCTTGTGACTTCTAGTCCGCTCCAACATTGACTGACAGAATCCCCCTTTGCTCTCAGGTTACTCCCGTGACTTCCTTGTGCCCCTCACCCCCGCTGGCAAGCAGCCCGAGGACACCCGCTGGATCATCGACAGCGAGGGCAAGATCACGGCCATCGATGTCTGCGTTCCCGCCGGCAAGTGCGTCGGCCGTCTCCTCCGCGACAATGAGCACGCCTTCTGCGAGTCCTAAACTGCGAGTCGACGGCCCTTTATAGTCTTCTTATGCGCGGATTCGCTCAGCAACGGACCAAACTAGACTTAGGCTTTTTGATTCTGGGGGAGGGTGCACTGTCAAGATTTCCGAGTGCTCGCGCACCTTGGCCAAAACGTGGGCTCCCCCTCTTGGAGGGTGCTGGCTCCAGTTTCTCGCCATGCTTCTCATGGCCTTCTTCATTCCTTCTTTCACTTCTTTTTGCTTTGTTCGTCGTGCTCGATTAGCTGGCCAGCTTTTCGCTTGATAGAGTTCCGACATTCTGAATTGACTTCATTTCTCCCCATTCTTTCTTTGACTCATGTGCTCCCCAAGATCTTATCCCCGTAGTCCCATTACTTTGGTAAGGTCCGTGGCATTCTCGTCGGCTGACTCCCCCTAAAAGAATGGAGGTGTTGAGCGTTTCGATGGGGTTATTAGTCGCTCATATCGTGCTCAACATAGATCACGCAGCTCCCGACGGGTACGCTCAATCGCAAATGATATGGCGCGTAGATTAGCAGTAAAGGGAGAGGGAGAGGGCAACCTCAAGGTCAGACATAACTGCTGGAAACAGGAGTATTAGTGTGTTATCCTATACTATATAGAGAGCGCTAAAGAAGTTTCTCGTCTGTTGTCATCCAGGGGTTCGAGATGTTCACTAATCATCCATTGAGGTGAGTGTCGTATTACTAAGAGACAGGCGCCTGAAAGCCAAGAGCTCGGCTGGGTCTCGCTGAAGGTGCTCCGGGCTTTCCAGTGGCTCTCATGTTGATGAATCTCGTTGATTTGAGTGATTTGGTGCTTCAATACAGTCTGGTGTCTTGGGCTTGACGCCCTTACTGTCTGCTCTCATCAAATCACTTCCGGCGTC
Source organism: Basipetospora sp. M8501 (assembly GCA_037040375.1). Lineage (NCBI taxonomy): Eukaryota > Fungi > Ascomycota > Sordariomycetes > Microascales > Basipetospora > Basipetospora sp. M8501. The sequence goes on from JAXQGT010000544.1 coordinate 7,938, forward strand.
ACCCCATGCCGGCACCTCATTCTTTCTTCAGGATGTTAATTGGTGGATGGTCGCACCTGTCCGTAATTCCGCTCTTGCCTGGGGCAAAACATGACGCTTAATCCGCCCCGGATTGGTTCCTTCCCTTCCCAAGTAATGACTAAGGTATTGCGCGTCCTAGCGCAGGGCAGTGTCCAGTGGTAGTACCAGGTTGGGGAGGTCTCCACTCGAAATCGCCGTCTACTCCGTATGGAGTTCAGTCTACGACCGTGTGCCCCTGTTGTCGTTCATATTAACTTCTGCTAATCTCCCTTCACATAGCCCAGCCGCGTGTTCTTTGCTCTTCATCCCTCGAAATCCTTCGTCTACGAAATCGAACGTAACCACCAAACCGCGTCGTCTCGACTCTCGATACATATACCGCCGCAATGAAGTTCATCGCCCCCGTCCTCGCCTTCGCTGCCGTGGCCCTCGCTCAGGGTACCTCCATCCCGACCTGCGCTGTAAGCTTCCAGCTTCCCCCTTGCATGCCACCCCACAACAGACCCCTGAGCTCCACGACAGCTCGTCATTCTACCCCGTACCTTGCCCTAGACACCACAATTTAGCCCCGGGCCTCTTCTCTGAGAGGAGAGCTCAATTCTATACCGGACGCCGACTAACTTCGTGTTCTGTTTTCTTCTTCTTCAAACTACAGGAGGAGTGCGTCACCCAAGCTACCTCCGGCGATAGAATCGCCGGCTGCCAGCAGGGCGACGTCGCCTGCATCTGCGGCAACGACGACTTCCTCGACGGCATGGCCTGCTGTCTCGAGGATGCCTGCGACGCGGCGGCCCAGCAGCAGGCCGTCGAATTCGCCAAGGCCCTCTGCAATGGCGCCGGCGTCCAGGTCCCGGACGAGGTCGTCTGCCGCGCGTCCCCCAGCGGCACCGAGTCGCCCTCCGGCACCCCCGACGCCTCCGGTAAGGACACCCAGGATAGCCCGGCCCCGACTGAGACGGGCGATGGTGGCAGCGACGGCTCTGGCGACAGCGACAGCGACGGCTCTGGCGAGGGCAGCGGTAGCGTTGTCGTACCCGGCGCCCTCGGAATGATGGGCGCCATCGCCGCCGCGGTCGCTCTCTTCTAGACTCGCCCTCAACCAGGTCGAATGGGTGGGAGAAGTGATCGGTCCGACGGAGTCGCGAGTCCCTCAGATTGTTGTCTGAGTGGGGAAATAATGAGGATTTTGCTATGAGATGGGCGAGGCCGGAAGTGGACGAGGGTCTTTACAGCTGCTGTGTGACCCTCGAAGGAGGATATTATGGTGAACCCCCCGATAATCTAGTGATAATGGCACAGCTCTGGGACTCAGCCCCCCTGTGGATGCGACCGGCTACTGCAATGGCCCATCGTAGCACTCTGCGTGCACTTAAAAATGCAAACTGATTAATGACCTGTCCCTGCCTGGCCACTTGTCGTCTCTGCTCTCGGTATGGTTGGCACTTACCGTCAGGCATAGTCGTTCTTTGAGCCCGCCTCAAGGCTTTCCTTGACCAGACTGCCGTTGCATGCCAGGAAGAAAACTCTGTAAAGGCCCATCATGGGAATTGCAAACTGCGCCTGCGCAACGGCTCGTGGGTTGCACGCATGGGCATCGACATTGATATGCTGTACAATCAAATCCGTAGCCCTCCGTATACGGTGCCATCCGCGTGTCAAGTCAAGTCGGAGGCAGAGACGAGTGGAGGAGCATGAAGTAGTGACAAGACCCTGCACGGATGATCTTTTCGCCGGAGGGGTAAGAGTGGTGTAACCTCGGTCCTAACCGGGAACGACTTTAAGAGTCGTATAGCATACTCACATATATCGGCTCGGGACCGGCGAGGCAGCCGGGGACTCCTTGGTGTTGATCCATGTCTGCAAAGATGGGGAGATGCAGGCTGCTGCACGTCATCGAAGATGGACGGCTGCGCAAGGCTGTGCTGGTGTGCAACGACTAACACCACCCATTGACTGCGTCTATTAGATATGGTGGACACCGTCTACTCTAGAAAGGGGGAAGTAATGCATCATGCAGGTTCTGCACGTACTCGTAATAGGAATCACGCCATTGATGAGACATCTCGGGCCCTGGCTATGACGGCCAGCCAGAAGGACCCTGAGTGCACAGTCCCAAGGGCTTGACGAATTGATACCCACCCGACCCAAGATCGAGGCCGGAGGCTCATCCAAGATGACGAGTTCCTCAGAACGAGAAGTTGCGGTTGCAGGGTACCTGTATTACGCTGCTCACTCTAAGCCTCGAGGATCCACCCGGTTGATTGTAGGGCTCCGCTCTGAACCAGCCTTGTCCCTGGGAAGGCACATAGTATTCGATGCAGGCCGTCACAACGGATCGAGGCCCAGCGTCAACGGGCGAGACTCAACGGAGGGATCGCTACCCTACTTCATCTAGGCGCCAGGGTGGGGGCGTGGTGTACGGGGATGCAGTACAACGGGCCAATTCCCAGGCTGAACCCGCCGCAGAACGACGCGCAGTTGAACCAATTTACAAGAGTTGGGTGGTGGTCGATGCCCTGTGCTGCGGGAATGGCTTCACTATGGGCCGGAAGCAACCGAGGGGATGATGCAGTGCGAGTTAGACAACAAATCCTCGCATGCCTGCTCCCTCTCCCCCACTCCCACTCATACACTACAAGTCTTAGGATATGCCCGCGATCTACTTGGCATCAAGCGTCCTATTGCCTCCGGGCTCCCATGACCCCACACACTTATTCCCGGCTCTTGCTTCCTTGACGAACGAGAGGAGCGCGTGGGGGGCCGAAGCAAGGACTGACACTGCCATGTGGGTATGTATGAGCTCGTCAGGGAGCAGTTCGAATGCGAGGCCTCAGGGCTCAGTCGGAAGCACTGGACTGTACGAGTAATTCCAGTCCAATCCCAATAACATAATGCTACACTAGTTAAAGCCATTTCGAAAGAATTAACGAATGTTCTAGTCAT
>JAXQGT010000545.1:0-11274 GCA_037040375.1 Basipetospora sp. M8501
TGGGGCCTACGATATATATAGTTATCGACTTGGATGCTCTTGACAACACGCTGCTGGCGAATTCACGCTTTAGCCTTCACAAGGAGTTCGTGTCGTATTTTAATTCTCGGGCAGCGAGGGGTTCGCCTGGGCGGGTCAAGGTACTACTCACCGGATGCGCTTCATCCAGTGCGCCGCCCAGCCAGGAGATCAGGGACAAGACAGTCACCGTACGGATTATCGGCGGGGCTCGGAAGCCAGCGCCGAGAGGAAGGCGGTTCAGACCAGCAAGACTTCCCAAGGTGTGAGGGAATGCCAAATTTAGAGCTGGCGGGGTATCTTGATAGTATTGATGTGGGTGTGGACATTGCTCGGCCGGCATCCCCTCCACACTCGGCCGCACACGGAATAGTACGTCCGACCGATACGCAGCCGGTGCGCCGTCTTGAATATAAATAGGGATCGATATCGGAGTGACCGGCTTATGACAGAGTAGTACTCTTTTCCCAACCACGCTTCATGTGAATACAAGAGTAATCTTCAGGATCACCATCAAACCCCAATCTATCCGGTATTTTAATGAAACCACTTCCCGGATGATCGGCGGGAGGCTCGAAAAGTGGAAGCTTTCTACTTCCCAATGCCTCTACTATGCATAAGAGAAATGGAGAGCAGGAAATGGGCCGGCCGACTACTGGCTAGTTTTTCACTGGACTGGTGACCCAATTCTGGATAGGGCATTGCCGTGTTTTAGGAACTCGAGGTTCTGATAATACCTGTGTTGCGAGCACATGCCTAGTAATAGGTACTATGTCCTCTCATACATAAAGTATCAAATATAAACATTCATGTGCGTGTCGTATAGTATGACCGTACATAAATTAAAGGGTCCAAAATGTCAAAAACGATGTGAAGCCAACATGAAGGCCGCTGGGGATAGAGCCTACCAGCCATTGCAGTTAAGAGATTCCCTCCACGAATTCGAACAGCATGATCTGCTCGCCGACTTGTTTTTGGAATATAAAGGTGAAGAAGAAGAAGAAAAGGAAGAGGAGAAGGAGGAGGAGGGCAGTGGGAACAGAGAAGGAATATCAGGTGCGGGACTTGTCTGCGAATAGCAACTTTCTCTCACTTTTAGTCGATCCCGACGCAAACGGAATAACCCAGCCAGATATTGCACGCAACCTCGCTCTGCTCTGTATTCCAGGCGTAAAAGTCCGCCGGGTCGAGGCTGTAAGCCGTATAGATGGCCCAGCACCCGTCCCCAGCCTCGACGACGTGCCACTGTGTGCAGTACGGCACGGTGCCGGGCTGCGTCGGCGCGGGGGGCTCGGGGCCATCACTTGTAGAGGTGGGCGGCTCGAGCTCGGTACTGGTCGGGCCGGGCTCAGCTGTGGAGGTGATGGGGGGGAAAGAGGGGAAGGGGCCAGTTGGGTACTCGTCGGCGGTGCCGGCGCAGATCCACTTGCGGTCGTCGTGCGAGTCGTCGAGGCCGGAGAACAGGACAGTTTCGCAGGTGTCGGAGGGGAGCCAGGAATTCAGTTCTAAGAGGCGAGCCAGGTCGAGGTCGACTTCCAAGGCGACGTCCTCGCAAGTGTAGACTATAGGTGTAGCGGGAAAGCCAGGGGAGTGGGGCTTCCCCCTCCGCCCCCTCGTTGTCCCTTGAGTTAGTAGACTGCGTCTGGTGTTGGCGAAGCTTGGCTGTGCGTTTTGCGCCAGCTTGGGAAACGGTAGTTGACTTACACCCGGCCATTGAACCATCTACATAGTTGTAGCAGTTACAGTCTGGGTGAGTGCCCGGAAAGATATCTCCCGCGGTATAGCTGTCGACGCAAGGCACTGTAATATACTCGTCTACTTCCTCTGTCCGGCAGCATGACCCGGTCAGCATAAACGTGTACCACTTTAAGCTAGGTTGTAGCCATTAGGGGAGTAAGGCCATGAAGAGGGGCGCGAAGCATCACAGCGAAAATAACATATACGGAAACCCTAGGAGTCTTGGTGACTGGGTCCCGCTTGCTAAGGCAAGTTTTATACTTACCCGTCTCGGTCTTAGCCACACAGTATTGGAGGTCAGGAAGAAGAGTGCACGACTCCTCAGGGAGACTCGGGTTCCACTGTCTGAGGTCGGCCACTGTTACGCGCATCACCATCGCTACAATCTCGCAGGTGTTGCCGGCCCCGATCACGGTCTCGTTTCCCTTGAAAGCGATTGTGTACAAGAAGCAATCCTCGTCCGTACCCGGCGCGAGGGGGAGAATGGTAGGCAGCGGGACCTCGGTGGTGGTGACGGTGCTAGTCGGGGGCCGGGTGAAGCTGGTCTCGGCCGTAGGAACCGGATAGTCCGTGTACGTATGGATGTTGCCGACGGGCTTGACGCAGTACGAGGTATCGAGCCAGAGGTTACTGCAAGCGGAATCGACGCCCGGGTTCAGGAAGTAGAAGTCTTCTAGCGTGATTTGATTTGCTATGCTGATGAGGGCACAAGTGTCTTCGAGTACAACCTGTGCGGGAATTAATGAGGCCGGGGTGTTAGTGGATAACTGGGTAGTCGACTCGCGGCGTCGATGACGGCTGGGAGGTGGGTACGTACCTTATACCACCTTCCGCAGTGGGTGGTGTCCGAATCAGGGTGAGCGTCAGGTGGTGCTGTGACGGGCTCCTCGATGAAGTCTCCAGGACCAGCCACCACGCTTCCACCGGGAGGCCTAAGAGGAGAAAGCAACATCCATTGTAAGTATTCATGTCAATCCAGGTGGTGACGGAAAACAGCTGTCACGGCCTTGTCCTTGTTCAGGCATTGACTTACGAGACGCAAATGTATGTTCCAGTCCAGGTGGACAGATTGTCGCAGCCAGGATTAAGATTGGGGTTCCATGTCACAAGCTGAGGGATGCTAACACCCCCGTATGCCAGCCCCAGGCTCTCGCACGTATCGTATATGTCGACGAGGTGTAAGTTGCACGTGTCAGGGAGGCAGATAGTCCTCCCCGGGCGTAACTCATCGCAGTTCCAACCAAAACTGTTTTGCGAGATGATGCCGTACATAGACACGCCCTCTGCAAGGGCGATGGACTCGCACGTGTCGCCCTCGCTGACCACATATGGAATGACACATGTCGGTGCTGGTGCTGGTGCCGGTGCAGTGGCATTGAGCGCGTAGGCTGTCGGCGTGGCGATCTCGTAGCCAGTGACGGCGCAGCTAGAGGTGAGATTCGAGAAGGCCTCGTCGAGATCCTCATCGTACGCCAGCGGCGTCTCCAGCTTGGCCTTGACCATTCCCAGCCAGCATTCGGAGCAAGCAAAGTCATCAAACCCCTCGTCCCCAGCCTGTTCAAAGAGAACATCGCAGAACTCGGAGGTTGTCCTTGACGAGTAAAGCGTCAGCGGGCCTGTACTCGGCGGGGCTCAAATGGCAGTAGGGTTGGAGGAAGCGAGGATAACTTACGGGTCCCGGCGGCAGGAAATGTCGTAAGAAAATAGATAATGATCAATAAAGTAAGTCGCTGTGCCGAAAGACAGAGTATTAGCAATGGGTCATGGGACGAGCATAGGATTGAAGATCACCCACCGGGGTACGCAATCGAATTTATCACAACAACATCCTCGTCTTCTGTGCAACCTGTCTGAATGAGACCCTGGACATTATCTAGGCTCGTTTTGCAGGCAGTTGTGCAGAAGTCGACCAAATCACCCTGCGTAAGAATGTCAACAGCAGCATCACTATAAGGAGGGAAATACATCCAGTTAGCCCCAGGTAACACATTCAGGAGCTCTTCAATATGCGCCCGAAGAGACTTGGCGGGAGAGTTACAAGTGAAAACTCAACCAACGTGAATGTAGAAAAGAAAAGGGAAAGAGATAACCCGATAGAAATGGAAAGGGACGAACGGAAGGCTCCGTCGAGTCCGCCGTGTTTCTCAACCTACAATCTCGTTTGCCTGTGGAGGACTATGGAGCAGTCCGAAACCGTTGAGTTAATGGCTTCAAAGCAGGGCTCACTGACCCCAAGTAGATAGTATGGATAAGCAAGAAGCTCGAACTGCTGAGAATGAGCGAATGGAAGCAGTGCGACTGCAAAAAGAATGAACGCTACAGAGGCCATAATCGCGTAATAGTCATGGTTCTCTGCGGCTTGTGTTGCGTAAGGAACGTATGGGTTAGTTAGGAGAGGGGCCAACCTCGACAAAAGGACGGAGAATGATCGTATAGAAGTGAGATGTATACAAGCAAGTAAGGGGAAAGAGGAGAGGGCAGAGGATAGAGAAGAAGGAGGGACGTGAAAAAGGAAGGGGGGGAGATAGACTGAGCTTGTCGGGCGTTCAAGACTCCTCCATTCGCAAATTTGTGAGTGAATGACGGCGTCGTGAACTCTGTGTCCGGAGAATCAGAGATTGCCCAGATCGCGAACCCCACGCAATGGAGGAATTTTCGCTTTGGCCAGTGATTAAGATTACAAGATCATGAGGGCCACTCACATGAGGGTGCCAAGCCCCACGATCCCGGCATGTTGGCTGTTACGAAGGCAGAAGCACCCAATATATAACCCAAACGAGTAACCCCACTTCCCGAACTGTAGGAACATTGCACCGGGGACCGGAGCCGGTAGCAGTCCTCGGACCTGTGTATCCGTCCAAAACTCGGCGCTTGTCAAATCCCCATCCGTGTTTCGACGTAGTCCTCGGGACGCGATGTGATATGAACCATACCACCGGTAACGAGAGAAATGAAAACCAAATGTCGTGCCCGTCTACGAAATACGGCTGTCAAAGTTCAGTTGGAACTCCTCTACGTGGCTTGATAATGAACTGGCCTCGTCCGCCCCTCCTCAGGTCACAGTGCCATCCTCTTAATACGACTGGCAACTTGGTCCTCTCACTCATTTCATTCTCATTGTGGTTCTACTAGCCCTATCACGCTCCTTTATTTTCTCTTATTTCTCTTGTTACTAAGTCCTAACCTCTCGCTGGGGCTTGGTAACGTGGTGCCTCATCCTTCTCCTCGCGACGATTACCATTGTGCCGGGCCTTTGCTACCCTGGCGCCCGACAGGAGGACTCTCCCTTGGTGTTCCGCCGCTTGGAGCGGTCGGAAGCCCCGGCGGCGCGAGTTTGCGGCCTCGCTGCCTCGCGAGAACCGTCGGCATGAGAGAGGAGCAATTTCACGTCCGAGGTCAGTATCGACTCAGCCCTAGGGGAGACCCAGGTCGAGCCAATGTTTGCTGTCGGGGTCCTCGACGACTTCTCGTGCTCCCTCGAATCAATGCCTCCTGCGGCAATGGCGCCTGTTGTGGCGCAGAAGGGTTTTGTGGCTACGTGAAGTAGAGTAAGAGTTTGTCCCGAGCGGGCCGGCCCGCTTCCGCTACTCCACCAGTGCCCCACTCCGGAGTCCGGTCGTCACCGTCGATCAATTGACGAATTTACCCTCTCAATACTCCACTTCTAGCGGCTTTGGGTTTTAGAACAGAAAAAAAAACCCAAGTAATCGCTACGCCTCTAACCAGCCTACCTCAGGTACCTCTATGTGTCCCTCCCATACCTCGTCCTCGCTCTGCTCCCATTGCTCCTCATTATCTTTACGATGTCTTACTATGACTCCCGGCTCCAGCCTGTCCACTCCAATTACCTCCTTTAGCATTGGCAGCCGCTCCGCCCTAACCCTCTCGAACTCGGCGATATTGTCGTCCATCTCCGCGTTCATCCCCTTCTTATAGCCGTAGAGTCGGAGATATTCAAGGTTAGGCGGCAATACGTCGACAAGCCGTAGCCCAGATCGGTACCAGATCTCTCCATCCGAGTAAACCTTCCCTAAGATCATCTCGATATTGATAGCCAGGCGGGTTAGGCTCGTAAAATCTCGTAGGCTCCCGATAGAAACAGATGTATAGTCGCGATCAAGTTCGTCCGGGAGGATAGGACCAACGCTATCCGCGACGTCCAAGGCGTAGTACCCGCGATTCTTGGGTTCTCTCAGCCAATCGTACCAGTAGGGGTTTTCCTCGTGTTTCTCCTTGCTAGACGAGAGTAATAGCCCAGGGCCCATGTCCAAGTGGAGTTCGCGAAGAGTGTCCTTATGCTCCCGGAGGACCGCGGCCAGCAACGCCGGCTGCACGTTAGGGTCGCAGTCGTAGCGTGGGCGGAGCCCGCCGAAGACTAGCGTCGCCTTCTCGAGTCGCACGGGGATGCGGAGTATCGTGGCGAGCATTGTCGGGCCGACATCCATGCACCCGAGATGAATCTCCCTGAGGCTCTTGGATGTCTTGGGCGGGAAAATCTCGTCCTCGGTATTGTATTCCGTCACGCCTTCCATAGAGAAGCTGATCAGCTCGGGCGACCGGTGGACGCAGTGCAGGATCTCCATAAAGTTAACGGTTGAGTGGTCCCCGGTCATCATGGGATCCGGGCACCCAGCCCAGCGTACATGCCTTAGCCGTTGCAACGCACGGCGGGGCGTCCGACCGTAGTTCGATGCCAGGAGATAATCCCCAAGGATCTCACGGCCAGGACCCATGTAGAAGTAGATGGTATGAATGTTAGGGCACAAGGATAGAAGGATCGCAGTAACAGTGTCCCCGAAGTCAGCGCAAGACTGTGAGTTCTCGTAGTCGAGCCGCGCAAAACCCTGACTGTCAACAGGGTCGTCATAAAAGGCGCCGTATTCCGGAATCGGCGCCGCCTCAGCCTGCCGCTTCCACCAGTCCAGCTAGTGCAACATTCTCTGCGTGGTATCTGGCCCAAGCCCGAGCTTGCTGATGACGTAGTCCATGATCACGGCATGGTCGCCCTCGCTGATAGTTCGCGGGGCGCCGTCACTGGTGCCGTCTTCCTGGTGTCTATGTCTATAGCGACACAGCGTGAAGAAAGTGCAGCTGCGGCCTTCTGCAGTGAGCTCCTCGACTGAGAGGGCAAGATCTGGATTCTTGATGTATCTCGGAAGAAGCTGGTACGCGTGCTCGAAGTCGAAGAGGTGGGCGGTGCGTATTCTCTTGTATTGCACTGTCGCTATGTCGCGAGCGCTAGACAAGTGTGCACGATGGCACCGCATCATTGCTAAGCCTGGAGCGCACGCCGCGCGGAGGCCAAGGCATGCGACTGCGGGTGGCTTCATCCATGCCGCTATCGGTGGTCGCCAGAGGGCGCCAAATCCGAAAGTCGAGCGTGAGAAAGGATTCATGGCGGCAGACGTCTTGATCAATTGTTCAATGTGTCGCAGTGGAATTTCTGGTAAGGCCGGCCCCATCCCATCATATGTACTCGTACATGTAGATTGTCCTTGGCTGCCCCTATCGTCCCTTCTGTTTGGTGCACAGACATCAACGCCAAATTGGACTGCGCGGTCACATTTGAGGTGACCAATCAAGTCGGTAAGGTTATCAAGTGTAACCAAAATACTCTCCACGTGTCATTGACGTCTCCGGGGCGGCGCTGTGCATTAGTGCACATACACTAAATTGATACCCGGCGGCAACCCCACAAAATTGAGCACAGCCGAGGGCTTGTGCTATTATTCCCCCTGTCCCGCATCAACGAAAACACAACACTTAATCGTGCTGTGCTCTAATTTTTATAGTTAGAGTGTGTTTGATGTATTCAGCAAGTACCCCATACGAGGTTCCCAACTACGCAGTTATCCGGGTGACAACTACCATCAAGTTGATCTCAGTTGAGATCATTGGTGAGCCCCGAAAGAGACAGGCGATGGTGCCCTTGCTTGTCCTCACGTCGCGCTGCGCCCGCATCTCCATCGTAAAGTTAAGTTCGATACGACATGATTGTACCATCAAAATGGATAGAGTTCATGTTCGTATTTACGCTATCGACTCCACCGCAGTTGATGCGGCTGTTACTCCCCCTCGTGGCAGCGGTTAAAAAAGCCTTCAGGGTGAGGCAGCAAGGAGAGTGTCTACTTCGCAACAACGATGCACCCAGCCCCTTCTGCCGGTCCAACTTCAGCAATCCTCATATAGCCATAGTCGTGACCTGTCAGATTGTGGTCTTCATGTTACAGCTTCGAAACGAAGGCTAGCGTGGACCTCCACCAATACACTGTATAGAGATCTGTAGAGAGGAAGCCGAAATACGGAATACTCCGCGGAAGATATCAATGTTTGAATACATACTGACTTTGAGTGATGTGTCTATGAATGAGGATCACCTATACCGCCTCGTCGGGAAGGATCCCTAAGCGAGTGCTCTAGGCGCTCATACTCTGCCTCGAACTCCTTCTTCTCACTGCACCTCTGCGCCGCCTCGAAATCCACAAGGACAGCTTCCCCGCCTCGGACAAGGAAATTATACTTGTTGATATCGCCGTGCTTGATACCCAGAGAGTGTAGCTTAGCTAGGGCGTCCTGGCAGGCCGCCAGGTCTCCGATATCAGCGGACCGGGTGCCGTCTATGTACTCCAGGACGAAACCGATAACCCTCCCTTCCTCGGTTAAGTGGCCGAGGAACTTGGGACCGACCCCTTTACCCTCGATCCATTGGTACGCCGTTGTTTCGGCCTCGAAGTAGGGTATTTGCCAGGGGAACTCGGCGAACTTGACGAGTAGGGCTCGGTCGAACAGTGGATGCGAGACCACCTCAATGTTCTGGCGTATGCGCTCGAGCTTCTTGAGCTCCAGATGATCGATTCGCGCGTGGTGCCAGGTATTTGAAATTCCGGCCAAGTCGTTGCGCGCGTACCGGGAGAAGACTGGGTTCCCACCACCCAGGGGATCCTTGGTGATGTGGCCCTCGTTCCAGTCACCGGGAGGAAACGGCGGCAGCATCGGAATTAAGACGGGCGCAAATGTCCGATCATCCTTTGGCAAGACACCGGGGTCAACGGTGACATACTTGACATGTTTCCCGTCGACCAGGAAGCGGTATTCGCTCTCTTCCTCGTCGTCGAAGTCAACAAGTAGTGTCAACAGCTCAACGTTGCTGTTACGTGTGGGCGTCATCGTCGAGTTACTCTGGGAACGAGGGTGTGGATAGGTCGCCTCGGAGGAAGTACAATATCAGTTCAGGCTGTGGATAGTATAAATGGAAAAATACTCAGTGGTAGGAGATGGGAGTTGTAAGAAGGGTTCGCGCAGGTGAAGCTATCAATGAGTGTCTGACGACTGGAACAAGGATGCACGGAGCCAACTTCAATCAAAAGAGTGCACATATGATCAACGCAGCCAACTTGACTGAAGTTGTTGATGATTGGTTGGCAGGGCTCCCGCCTCATAGTAGCATTAGGGCTGCAACTGTAGATGCCTGCATAAGCACCAGACGCATTTGATTGATCTTAAGCCACTTCCAACACGCTGAGTTTTCAGTGCGCGCGCATCAGAACCAACGTCAAGTGCAACCGGGTTACCTGGGATGTGCAAGTACCATATGCTGAAAGACGGGAAGGATGAAATGCACCACTGAAAGTTTATACTCAACCAGTGAGCTCTCGGGTTCGATGGGGGAACACGCACAGAGCGGAGGGGTCCAGATTGCGCTGTCATTTCAGTTTGTGGGTTGGTGTACGAGTCAAGGTGGGAGACTTAGACAGAACCAGCGGGTATACATCTGATCGTCGTGCGAAAACAGAGGCGCTTGTAGCCACGCTGCTTGGAGAAGATGGCTTCAGTGATACCACTTGATCCTATTTGATGCCCTTCACCGTTTGCCACGGTGATTGGTCCCATACCGTGCAATGTGTTCTATGAAGCCATCTTCTGTGTACTTATTCCTGAAATTTGTTTCGGGCTCCTTATTGTCTATGCACATGGTGCAATAGAAACGTCAATCGGCCGAGTGGCCCAGTAAAGTAAAGCAGGTTGTTGAAATGATGGACATCAGATGTATCGTCGGGGTTCTCTAGTGGTGAGGTCTAGTTGCTGGGACCATTCGTCTAGTGTCTGCTTGGATATCAAGGTCTCTGAAGCCCTGTCACGCAACCATTGGCGGTTCAACAGCATAGTCCTGTCCCTCACCACCTTACTGCGCTCCGTATAGCGCCCCAGTAGACTGGAGATATAAGACAGGCACTTAAGTTCTCTCCTTACGAGGCCAGTGTGCTTAGTCTAAAGCGCGGTGGACACGGGGAAGTACGCGAGATTCGTGGTGAAACAAAAGTAGCAGAGGCGTTCGCAGGTAAATAAGGTAGAGATAGTTACCGAAACCGTCGTAGGTTGCGCACTTAGTGGTGCAAAGGGTCTTGAACAGAGTCGCGCAATCAAAGTCTTTTGTGCCGAGGCTAACAACAGCGCGCAGGATATTCAGGCAATGGTTCAAGACGATTTGGTACTGGTATAAGTTATTGACGATACTTATAACCCGGCGATTTACGCGCCGAAAGACAGTCAGCGAAGGCAGATCGAACACCAGGAAAATGTGAGCGATAAGTTCGCCGGCGAGGAGATCAAGCCTGCCCGCAGGATCTGTTGTCGCCCGTTATCAAGCGGACTCCAAGACCCGAGACGGGCATCGTCTAAAGTATGGTCGACGATCCTTGACTTGCGATAACCGTATTCTTCGAGCTGATATGGGGTGAGAACTCTTGCACCCATGACGACGAATGGTCAGACGGTACGGGACTGTGGCGCACGACGCGCACGGGGGAATTGAAGGCTGTGGTATTCTAGACTTGGTGTTGGTAGTCTCCGGCGGCGAGGCTATAGAGAGTCGCGAACCGTCTTGGCCGGTGTAGGTCCGTACAGATGGTCCACGGTGGACGGCATGGGTGGCTTCTCCAGTGGCTAATCTACAACATAATCGGTGTTCGGCCGAGGTGCTTTCGCGTTGATAAACGGAGAGGAGGACGGTGAAGCGTTTCGGTGAACCCCTGCACCAAAACACCTATTCCGGATTGTAGGCTCCGGATCAACGTCGTTACCGGTCGGAAGCCGGCTACACCGTAACATTGAGTAATTGCGGTGCACTAATCAGTGTCATTCCGTATTTTCGTATACAATACTATGCTGTATTGTAATTACACACTGAATCCGGGGGGAGACAAGAATTCTCGGGGCCGTCGGGAGACGAGCATCAAATCCCATTATTACGAGTAATAAACCGAGTCCGGATAGAGCCCTCTACTACATGGTACCCCTGTCGGTAGGATACGTCCGTAAAGATGACAGCAATGCCGAAAAGGTATCAAGGATCGTTGATCCACGGTTCAAGACCGGACTATTGATTCCACTGCAGCGGATGCGCCCTTCTGACCTGCTCTTCCCCCACGTAGAGTACTGGTATTTTGTTCTATTTTCGTTGATAAATCATTGACTGAAACAATTTCGATATAGAAAACTATTAATTAATATGTCTGCTGA
>JAXQGT010000546.1:0-11083 GCA_037040375.1 Basipetospora sp. M8501
AACTCGAAATCTTATGTTTATTTCGTGTATTTATTAAATATCAAATCTCGAAACAAAGATGATATTGAAACATATATGTCGGAGACACAGTAATATCGCAAGGACAGAACTTCCTTACCATGTGGCGGTAGCTTCGGGGAATTCCGTGGCCGGTCATGGCCCAGGTCAGAGTATGAAGAGCGGTGGTCTGCTTCATGAAGAAGTCCCAGGCCGAGTCGTGAGCAGTGGCTGCCTGAGGGATTTCTCTATCCGGCATTGGCTTGGCAGCGTGGATGAGGTCGGGGAACTGAATTGCGTCCTGGATGAAGAAGACGGGGATGTTGTTGCCAACAATGTCGAAGTTTCCTTCGTCCGTGTAGCTATATTATCGGGAAGGTCAGCAACCTGATCCTCGGTCTGTCTCGAACGCTTATGAGGGTTGAAGGACCATACAATCTCGTGGCAAAACCGTGGACATCTCGCGCAGTGTCAGCGCTACCCCTTGAGCCTGCGACGGTCGAGAAGCGAACAAAGGTTGGTGTCTCCTTGCCCTCGGCACCAAGGAACGATGCGGCGGTGATATCGCTAAAGTCGCCATAGCTCGTGAAGGTACCGTAGGCACCGGCACCTCGGGCGTGGACAGCACGTTCGGGGACCTGATGACTTCGGTGTAAGCCAATTGAGCCCCTACAGCTGGCGCAGGTGGATCGGAAGATGGTATTAACTGGTATTCACTTACACGTTCGTGGTCGAAGTGCATGATCTTCTGGCGGAAGATGAAATCCTCCAACAATGTCGGGCCCCGGTCCCCAACCTTGAGACTCCTCTGTTCAGTGATGGGACCGCCAACGTCGGAGGTCATGTAGCCGTCACCATCGTTGGCCTCGTACTGCTCCATGTGCTTTCGAGAAGAGGACCCGCCTGTACCGTCGCGAGGGCCGAGCTTCGATCGGTCCGCAAAGGGACATTGTCCAACAGATTTAGATGCCATCGTGAGCAGAAATAACGGTATTCCGAGTGATATCCTCATCCTGGCCGCAGTGCTGGAACAGGGGTCCTGGCCTAGTATAAGTAGTCTACCGTATGTTCGTCGATACCGGATTGGGAAAGTGGGATGCCAGTAAGGGATGGGCGATGATGTGGTGTTGACACAATCATAGACGTGACGTACACCCAACACGAAGATAGCTCAAATCAGGACACTGGAGTTAAAAAGCACCAAGAACGACAGAGAAGGAGAACAGAGGAAAGGCAGGTGCAGCTGCAGTTGAGACCTGCCCTAACTTTAATATTGCCCAGTCTTCAACAGCCCAAGCTCGCTTCCTTACATTCTTCACGGTTCTTGCTCTTGTCTAACACGGAGCAAAGGGAAACATTGATTTTTTAATGTAACACAGAGGACAGGCGTGTCGAAAACGCCGCAGCGCCGGATATCCGCACCAAGCTCCTCAATCTTTCTCCGACAAGGCCACCCCCGCCGGGCGTGTAACTCTTGAGGCTGCGATCTTCTCATTTGGCGGCGTTGCGTCGTCTGCCTTTCAGTCGCCCAAGCTCAGCCCACTATTTTAGTGTCCAAGTTGCTAACGCGCCGACCCGCATGAGGTGGACCCAGCATGACGAATGGCAACCATCACCATGATGGAAAGACCCCCGGGGGGTGCGAGACGCGAGCTCTGCTGTGCTTCGCGCTCACATTCTTCTGTCTATTTCGAACCCACCGGTGGAGCGGAATCCCTTCTTTGGGTGGTGTCGCCGACATTGGGATTCCTCGAGCCAAGGAATCGCTTCGGGATTACTTGCCCGTTCAAAGCAGCAGCGGGGCGGATGTCCCACCCTCCGGAGGACGGGATGGAAGGCCCGTATTGGGAGCGGCGATCCGACTGGCATGCCCTGTCGATATGCAAGCGCTGGTGTCCTTGTCACGCAGCCTTTCACGCACGTTCGAGAAGTTGCACAGCGGGGCCGAGGAAACGGTAAATAAGCTTACACGGATGTTCCTAGGACATTGATGAGATTCTCCGGATCACGTAGATGAGTTAACAGGGCTCGATATTATTACCCAATTCAGCAGTGGAGGGCCCCGTCCGGGCACAACATGGACGGTCGATGTCACTGAGACTGAGACGTGAAGACGAACAATCGCATCCATTGTTTCTAGTCTGCTTTCACGATGCTTGTGTCGAATTCGATGACGGGAGAAGCTGGTGCTGTCGCGTGTTCTTCCTAGTGTATCACTAGGCAAAACCCACACTGAATGGATACTGCCCAGCAGCTGTGACGTCGTCTCTGACATCAAGCGCCTGGGGCAGGAGCACTCGAAATGATCCGACGAAACAAATATTCTCCCCCGAGCAGCCACTGATGTTTTTTCGATGCCGATGGCGCCAGACTAGGAGCGGTCTAGTCCAGGTGTCGATCCGGCAGTCGTTTCCTTGGCGAGAACCGTTCGACCACGACATCGCTCCGTGCTCGACAATCCCTCACCGCCCATTGGTGCTACTAGGACAGCGCGAGCCACGCGTTCTCTTTCCTATATCACAATCTCGAGACTTGTCGATCTCTTGGACAAAAAGTCCTACGTAGGCGGGTCAGAAAGGGGCAATTCTGCACTGCTCCACCTCTATACAGGATTGGATTACGGATACACTAAAGAGTATACACCTACCAGCGTCAGTGACTGGAGTTGTCAAATATCTAGGGCCAAGCAGTCCGCGGGGCCTGAAGCTTGGCGGATCTGGTAGCGAGATGTGATCCTGCTCGAAAACCACCTGGTGGGTTATTGCTGCTTTTCTGTGGTGGGACATTGTGATGTGCCAAGGGCGTGTGGCCATCAGAAGTCCCCGCCACTCCCTGGGCGAGCAACGCAGCCGCGGACTTCACGATGCCAACTCGGTGCTACCTGTCCTGCAGGCTGCTCAGTTGACGTTTACGAGATCCCAGCCTGGGTTGTGCAGACAGGCACCGATGTTCCGAGTCCCATTTGAGCAGGAAGGCTTGCTCCGTGTAGTGAGACCGGTACGCACCTGAACGAGCATCACGACGGCACACTGCACTCTCCACTCGCTATTTGCAACGCTTATTGGAGTCTGATATCAATGATTGACCCACCTGCGTTTCCTGTGCTCGGGTGGCCGCGAGACAGGAGGACCTGGGACAGTGAATTACTCACCGAAGCCATCCCGATTTTCCGTGCGCAAAAAGCAATAACATTACCAGAGTGGAGAAGCCACTGTAATTGTGAGACACAGCGCGTACTCTGTGATATCTGGACCGCGACACTTCTATATATTTTGAGCCCACTCTGTGGAGACATTGAAGGCGAACACTCAATTACGGTAGCGCTGAAGCGAGAAGAACCAGTATGTGCCTCAAGCCGCGTTCGCCTCGTCTTGTGCTACCTGTCAGAAGGTAAATACCGACAGCAGTTCGCGTTGGGTCTGCAGGACTGGGATCGAGGGTTGACAGTTGGGTCATTGTAACAGCAAAGTTAAATTATCAAATAAATTGGAAGGAATATCGCAGTCATGCGGGAAGTGTACCCGGCCGTGCAGCAAAGGGGTCTCAGGACTCAGAAAACCTCTTGTTCCTCCTCCACCACCTGCCCCTCGGTAATCCGAAGCACTGTCTTGATATCCCCAAACTCGACGTTGCGCTTGTTCCGCTTCGCCATGATTCCCGCCGCCTTGGCAACATTTCGGATCCGCCGCCCATTCAGTTCTGCGACCGCCAGCGCGTTGAGTTGGTGCGCAGGGAGTTGTGGGCAGCCGGCGCTCGTGAGGCAGTTCTCCCAGATCGCACGGCGTGCCGTCTTGTTCAGCTCCGGGTAGGTCACCGTCAGGTTGATGCGGGAGACGAGGGCGGGGTCAAGGGCGCCAGGCCGGTTGGTGGTCAGGAAAAGGAGGGACGACGAGTACTCAATCTCGTGGAGGAGTTCTGTAGTATCCACATTAGCATGATGGACGCTAGGGGTAGGGCAGCCCGCCTCGCGAGATCCTTAGTTGTTAGATATGGGAGCACATACTCGTAACAATGCGGTTGCGTTGCGGGGTAGACTCGCTGCGCGGCTCCAGATACAGATCGCACTCGTCAATCAGCAGAACAGCCTTCCAACGCGTCGCATGTCGGAACGCCTCCCAGACACCCTCCCTCCCAGGACCGACAATTCTTCTCGGCGGCGGCGGCTGGTTGTCTTGCATCTGGTTTTCGAGCTCGATGATGGCCTGGCCCAGATCTAGTCCGTATAACGGCACACGGAGCGTCTCGGCGACTAACAGGATCAGTGTTAGTAAAGGTTGCACTGAATTCTTGGGATCAGAGTCCTGCACGGCGCTTTATTCATACCCGATTCTGCTGTGAGGGTCTTTCCAACTCCGGGTGGGCCTGTAAGCAAGATAACGAGCCCTCCTCCTGGTCACCTGTTAGAAGCCTAGTTTCTCTACCGTTTGAGATGCGGGACTTACCTTTTCCACTGATCACATCCGTCGAGACCCCGTCTCCGGAGACGTGGTTCTCTACAAACGAAAGGACGAGATCCTTGTACCCGTCTGGGAGCACGAGGGAACCGAACGGGTCCGGGTTCCATTCAATATCCCTGATGAGATCAACTGCGAAATGTTCTGCAACAAGGTGTTAGTTTGCCAATGGATACTAACACGTAGTGGGCCAGACTTACGCCAGGTTTTCTGCTTCAGACAGAAGCCTCGAATTTCGTCAGTGCAGATCAGGAGGTGGAATTCATCGGGCTCGCGATCCTCGTCGTCAGCGCCGGAGAAGCCGGGAACAAAAGGTTCCCGGCGGGACCGGGGCTGACGTCGAATGCGCCTATCGGGGATTTCATAGTCTCCGTCTGGCGAGTGACGACGATAGATCCGCGGGCGAGATCGATCGCGGCTGCGGGACCTGCTGCGCCGCGAGTCGTCCTTTAAGGGCAAGTGTCCCTCGAGCGGGGCCGCATCCACAGGAGTCTGATCTATCAACCCTGTGTCACAGCGCATCCTATTCCTGGGCTTGAGTGGCCACGTAAGTGGGATGATCCTGCCATCGCCTCGGCTGTCGATGATCACTCTGCGGTATTGGGTGGGAGACGGACCCGAAGTTTGGGGTCGTCTACGGCCGCTGGAGTCTGGGTATTCCTTGTAGTGTTTCCCAATGAGACTGCAGAACTTTCGCCCCCGTGCGACAGCTTTTGCCTTGACTTCCTCTGCGCCCTCAACGAACTCGGCGGGATACATGGACAAGTCCGTAATCTTCCGCGTCCCCGTGAAGGAGGGAATATGCAGATTCTCTTCTCTCAAACCGAAAGAGCAGCCGTCGTGCTCGGTATACAATGCAAGGAGTTCCAGCCCATCCGGGGAGTCGCTCGTCGACTCAACGTAGTAAAACCTCTTGCTAACGTAGTCACCCTCGCACACAATGCCACCCGGCCGGAAGATGGTCCAAAGGTAGCGGTACGTGATTACGCCGTGGCTGACGAGCTCCTTGTATACATCAAAGGCTTCGGCGAGTTCAGGTGCGACGATGGCATGGAGCTGCTCAAGGATGCCCTTGATGCGCGGGTCGGCGCATGTCTCAATAGCATTCTTAAACTCGTTCCAGCGGTAGAAGAACGGCCTGAATGGCGCTCGAAAGACGAGATAGTTGATGGCGGGAAGGATGCCATCCAGCCCAGCAAACACGGGAAAGAGGGCCGCTCGCACAGCGGCGTCCTGGACGTCGATGGAATGGATTGCGATGCGAGACGTGCCCTCGCCTCGGTGAACCAGGCGACGGACTACCAAGGGGGGCTTGTCGGTGTCTTCATCGTTGTCACTGACATCGGCTTCGGCGTCATTGGGGGGTTGATCGATCCAGTTGATGCAGCATCGGCATCTGCGAGGCCCCTCGTAAAGGTTCTGGACGGCGGGCAGGTCTTCACCTCCGACGACAGGCGGTGTCATGCAAACGTCGACTTGGGCGTCGTGCTTGGTAGTAGGTTCCACCATGGTGAAAGAGCTCTCCGCCTGTTCGAACTTGATTTCTGAAGGGGTCATGACTCTGAACTATAAGACGACTGCCGGAGTGAACGTATGAAGACAATACTATGAACAAGACGACAGAGATGCCTGGAAAAGGACAGAAGCGGAGTCAATACTCCCCGGTCCAGGACGGGTCTATATAACGTATTTCATAGATCATCTTCAAACAGGCAGTAGGAGGCAGATGGAATCCAGGTTGAGGCTGAGCTTGCTGCCTGGAGAGCAAGATGGATAGTTCTCTGGGCTGCATCTCTAGCCTGACCATTCACTGGCTAATATCCCGAGATCAGGCGCAGCTCCCGGGATCTGCATTGATATATGTAGCCTACAAGCCGGCGCTGGTTGGCCGCTGCATGCCTTGCGTAGTACCACTGCATCCTTTGATGCAGATGGGCGATGCCGATAGGGCTGGTCAGTAGTCCTGGGTGGTGTCGTCGGATTTGGTGCGATGTAAGCCGCATCCTGCAGTCTCCTTGGGCTCATCTCATTGGTATATCGAGCAGGCAGCCGTCCACAATATCTTGCGCTACGGTCAAAAGGAAAGACGAAGGAAAAAAAGTAAGATGAACGAACACGAACTTGCCATGCAGACAAGCGATGGCAGGACTATGAAGGGAAAAAAGAAATTGTCCACGGGAGGAATCGAACCTCCGTCTTGACGGCCACAACGTCACATACTAACCACTATACTACGTGAACGGCTGACTAAGCGATGAAAGGTATAGTCGCCCTACAGAACTTGTAAATCCAGCCTTGGACCTGGACCGCGCAAACCGAGTGCATCAGATACTGCGACAAGCGCCGGTGATGGCGAAGGAGGAGCATCTCTACCATGGAGTACATGTAGGTCTGGCGAGTTTTTACGTTTTGTTTTTGGTCTTGCCAACTGGTGTCCAGCGGAGGATTAGATCCTACGGAGTAAACAACTTCATTGACCGCCTGGCTATTCTGTCAAAGACTGACAACCTATTTGGGCGGATGTGCGAAGGGACGTCGAATTTCATCCAGTAAGAACGGTCGGCGACAACATGAACATATTATGCACGGTATTATGATGTATTTTTAAACGAGGCATGCTGCTATGAGAGTTGAATGCAGATCTACTTCTTCGACCGCGCCTTGAACGTCCGCAACGGGTTCGCATTCCTCTTCCCCACCTTGAACTTCTTGTGCCCCCTTCTCTTCTTGTCCGTGGGCTTATTAAAGGGGACGAAGCCCACATCCTGAGCTACTAGACCCTTCTGACCCTCAGCCGGCAGCAGATACTGGGGCACATGTTTGAGATGTGCCTGCGTCCTCGCAGCCCTGAGCTCACCGTCATGTCGCAGATGGTGAAGCTCCTCAGGGTTCTCTTCAAAGTGACGCTTCAACTTCTCGCTCTTTAAGAGCTCCTCCCTCAGTTCTCTCGTCCTCGCCTCCCGTACCGCCACCTTAGTGACCGCCCTCAGTGCGTCGTTCATCCTGTATCGGAATGCCTCCACCTGCCCCATGTCAAAGTTGTACGGCTTGACCTCTTTCCCAACCTTGGCCTGCTGCTTCTCTATTCTCGCCAGAATCTTCTCATCATTCTCCGTCGACTCCACCGATGTAGGGACGTGTTTTCGGTACTGGTCGCGTGGAATGACGAACGAGAGAGCCATGCCTCGCTGACCCGCACGCCCCGTCCTCCCTATCCTGTGCGTGTACGACTTCGCTGTGGTCGGGAGGTCGAAGTTGATTACGCAGGCCACGTTTTTGAAGTCAATGCCTCTCGAGACCCCGTACTCCTTGTCTTTGCGTGACGTCCTCTGTTTCTTCTTCTTCGGACCCTCGCCCTGCTGGTCTTTTCCTTTACCCTTGTTTTTGTTCGGGCTCTCTGCCTCCACCGCATCGTTCTCCTTGTGGGTTTCCTCGTCGCCAATGATTTCATTTTCGTCGGACGCGATGATTATATCATAGACATTTTTGTTAAACTCCTCGACGACATGTATCCGCGAGTTCACCGGTAGCTCGGAATTCAAGATACAACTTCGGATGCCAAACTGCTCGAAGTAGAGCTTGAGACGGTAGCACCGGTCGACGTCGGCGACAAAGATGATGCACTTCCCCTTGATAAGCCGAAGCTTGAAGATGACGTAGATCAGTAGAAACTTTTCGTCCTCAGCACACCTAAAGACACACGGCTGTTAGCGGGAGGCGAATGTAGAGCAGATTAGACAGGAAGAACCCACTTGACGACATATTGCGCCACACCCTCCCCCTCAGCATCCTTCTCCTCGAGATTCAGGATAACTGGGTTGCGCGAGAAGATTCCCTTGAGAGTATCAACCTCTGTTGTGAGTGTGGCACTCATGAGAATAGTCTGCACGCCCTTTGGGAGGCTCTTGGCGACATTCTGTAGGTCTTCTTCGTAGCCGTAGGAGAGAACGAGATCGGCCTCGTCCAAGACGAGATGCGTGAGCTTTTGGAGTGACAATGCCGATGAACTGATGTTCGACCAGGCCCTGGCAGGTGTCGAGACTACGATATCGGGAGAGTTCGAGAGGAGGGACCGCTGAACGGCTTCAGAGACCTTGTCGGTCAACTTTATGGCTTGTATGTCTTTGGCGCAGAAGGAAGCCAGGGACTCGATAACTTTGTGAACCTGGTCTGCCAGTTCCCGCGTCGGCACGAGGATCAAGCCAGCGGTGAATGAGTTCGAGTTCGAGTTCGACTGGTGCTATTAGCCAACCTGTCCACCAAGAAAACCGTTTGAGAAAGCTCCAGGCCTACCTGTTTCCTCTTCAGGATCGCCTGAAGAACGGGCAGAACGTAAGCGGCAGTCTTTCCAGACCCAGTCTTGGCTTTCGCTAGGACATCCTTCCCTTCCAGGGCGAGAGGTATCGCCTTGCGCTGAACCAAGGTTGGCTCTCTGTATTTCTCATGGGCGACAGCTTGCACGAGACGAGGATCCAGCCCAAAATCCGCAAACGACGGCTTTCTGACGTCGGGCTTGGAAGCCTCGTCCGCACCTTTGGCCGAAGGCTGATCGTTTTCATCGAGTTTCCGCTTCATTTTGGGTTGGAGTTTGGAGCTCACACGGGTCCAGCGTATGCTCTCGTTGCTTGGTTTCTACTGGAGAGAGAGGCAGACCCGTACAAATCTTCGAAAATTTCTGGCTTATCGAAGCTGAGGGGTCCTTATCGGCTGTGCCTCGATAGCCCGATAATATTCTGATAATTATGTATGTAACAAAAGGAACAGAGTATAGGGTTAAGCGAGTTTCTAATTGAATGCTCCATCTTCACAAGTGGGGCCAATGGCCCGTGCGCTTCGCGCGCCGCACACGTGCACTATCAATCGGGACTGTCTCCCAGGCAACGCGTTTCAACCGCTGGTTCGTTGCTGTTCCATTCCTCCCGCTTTTAGCTGCTTGTTTTGTTTACTCGAGCGCAAACGCACATGCATGAAGCCTCCTAACCTGTTGCGCCTCCTCCGTACACTAAGACCAAATTGTGCCGTCGATGCACCGCCCATGAAGCAACTGTCGCTGGACTATTATAATCGGCGACAACCCAAACATCCCACTCCTTCGAATTTACACCATCTTAACCGGCCCTCATCCCACCCCCCAAAACAGCGCTTCTTTCGTCGGCTTTCCTATTTCATCGCGCCTGGAAGGAAGCTCACAAGAGTTGCCCTTATTACGCAAGCTATAGGCGCGGCCCATCGTCTTCTATCCTTTCGCAAAGCAGCAACATCTTCCCACTCACAGCTTCGTGTTTCGCAGTCATCAACACACTCTTCGCTTAATACAGAGGAGTTTCTTCAAGTGGAAGGAACGGCATTGGACATATCTCACTGCCTCTGCCGCCTCTCGCAACGATCTTTTGTTTTGGCCCAGCGCTGTTACCTTCAATGCATCAGATCAGCATAAGCACACACCCATCGAGTTGTTAAAGCATCACAAACATCAAGCTCGCGCTTTGCCGCCGAGCATTCTATCGAGCCGGTAGGTTTGACCAAGCTTAAAACTCGCTGATGGGTCGAAAGACCGACCGAAGGATGTCTTCACGAGCTAACGAGGACTAGGCGCATTCTTTGTACATACCCAAGAACATAGCAATGTCGTTGCCTTCCAAAATGAGTGGCGGCAACCCGCGTGCTCTCTCAGAAATTTCTCCCACAGAAAAGCGGCGAAACTCGCCGAGCTGGAACCAGACCACCAAGGTTAGTGGATTATTTTAAACATCCCCATTGGGAGCCCATCTCTGACAGCAAATGACACAGAAAATGGGGTTCACCCAGGACTCGTCTCCCTTCCAGTCCTCACCCGTAGAGGCCGCGACCTCGCCCCGAATGTTCTGGCAGAGACGTAACACGAGCACTGAGAATAGTTTGTACAGCGGTCGTACTGGATCTCCGTCGGCCACGAGGCGTTCTTCCATCGAGCGCCTCCAAAGGGCTTCCAGAGTCAAGAACAGCAATATCTTAGCTCTAGAGCAGAAGCAGGAATACGACCCGACTCGTGTCCCCCATATCGAACGACCCCTCGCTAAGATGCAAGGGAACGCGTTTAGCGGGCGAGGTACCAACGGGCAGTGGTCTGAGCCTCCAGCCACACCAGAGAGGAGGGGCCATCAACGAAGCCAGAGCAAAACAGACATCCCTCTCTGTTCGCCAACAAAGACGGCCGAGAGCGGGGAACAGCTGCCGGCAGCCACCTACAATCCTCCTCGTACCCCAACCAAAGAGCTGGCATCTCCCATGAAATCGTCCTTGTCCACGTCTCGGTTCAAGAGCAGTTTGGACGAGTCCACGGGCTCATGGAACAACGATTCCTACAACGAACCGAAGTCGCTCCATAGGCATACCAAGAGTGTGACTTTTGACGCTGCCCCACCCCAAGTGAACGAGTACGAGATGGCCACTCCAGATTTGTCGTCCATCGGGTCCAACTCTCGAGAGGGAAGCTATGAAACAGACGAAGATGACGAATACAATCCCTACTATCAGCACCAGGAGATGGACGCTCACGACGATAGTTTCGATGCATGTAAAATTACACCAAGAGGTGTTTATACTACAGGTAAGGGTTCTTCTGGTGTTGGTTTAACTGCCGCAGTTATGAG